>CM021100.1:915843430-915956988 GCA_007115665.2 Sequoiadendron giganteum
TTTTGTGCAGGTCATTATCCCATGTATATGGTATGCTGTTGAGCAATTATATTATGATAACGCATCATTTTTAATTTTTTTTCCAAATATGTCTCTTGCAGACAAATAATGTCCGATGACATTAAATCTTTGTCATGTTCAATGTCTTGTTTGTGTGGCTGGAAATGGCGAGTGTTTAATGTAGATATGGTAATACATGATGTTTGAGATTTGTAATGTGTGTCATTTTGAAGAGTCCACTTAGCTACTAATTCTAATCGTATCATTTCATCTATGATTTGTCTTTTTACTTTAAAGTTTTTTGCTATTAGAGGACTTAACAGAAATAATGTTTCAATTGTTGATGTGTGGGAAAGGGCTGTGTAAGTTAACCCATGTTGGTGTACACCTAATGGTTCAAATGCAAGGCCATGCATTGTAAGTCCTTGTGATCTATGCATTTTTCGAGCACATGCTAATTGTATCGGGAATTTTTTTCTAACAATATTTTTATGTTGAGCATTTGGTTTTATGATTGGTCTGGCAACTCGTAGTATTGGTACCCATCCATTGTTAATAGATGTTTCGTTTAAATGTGATAGTTTTATGGCTTGAGATTTTCCTATACGACGATCATTGAACTCAATCCATATAATGTCAATGTCAACATGATGAGTATATGTTTTGAATATTCCATTTGATCCATTTATGAGACAATCTTGTGTATCATAGTTTCCACTGTAAATTTCAACCAGTATATCTTTTTTTAACATAATCTGGTTTGATAGATTTGTATTTTTTTTGAACAATTGCTCTACATTAACATAATTATCTTGTTCATCAATTGCATTCATTGTTATTAGTTCTCTAGGAAGAGAGAATAATAGTTTTTGATTGTGTGCATTAACATCTTTTCTTTTGTAAAAATGGAATGGAAATGTTGGATCAGTAGGTGTAGGACAGAAGTATTTGTTATTTAGGTATGCTATGTAACTATTTGTTTGAGAGTTAGTTTGTATTCTATTTAGTATCTTTATGAAGATTCCATATTTTTGCCTCATTGTTGTTTGTAAGGTATAGCATTTGATGTTTTCCCAGAAATTGTATGGAACTAGCTTGGTGTCTAATTTTATACTTTGAAACACTGGACATTCATTTATAGGTTCTGCTTGGTAGAAATTACCACAAAAAATAATGTCTAAACCACAAAAATATTTAGTAGGTTTTTGCATGATATCACGTAATCTTTTATCTATGCAATGCAAGAGTCTTGCTCCAACTAATGAGATTTCATCAATAAGGATAAGACATGATTATTGATATAGGCTATAGGCCTTAGTATATAGCTTTGGTAGTGAATGTCTTTCGTCTTCCAGAACCTCTTGTTAAAAACAAATGCAATGGTTCAAGCAATTTATTTTGTTTTTTTACTAGTATGTCCTTCACTATGGCTTGTTTCTCTTTGTTTAGCATTCTTCGAAGATTGTAGTATTATGTGTTGTCAACTAAGTTTGGATGCTTAGTGATTTCAAATGGCCTTCTCATTTGTTTGTTGTAGAATTTAAGTTTCAATGTGTCTACATCTGATTGCAAATTGTATTGTTCATTATATTTTGTGTTCAAGTTGTGAACATTGTTTGTTTCTGTATAGTTCTCATTTTCAATATTGACATCATTAATAACATTGTCCAAATCACCCCATAGCTCATTTATATGGTACATGAACTTTTCCTGATTAAGTTTTACTATTTTTTCTTTAGCAATTAAAGCTTCTTCCCATGTTGTGAAGCCTCTTTTCAACATGTTTTCATCTATGGACAATGGGACATATAGTAGAAGTTGTTCCCTATAATAGTTTTCAATGTCGACATGTTTATTGTATCTTATATATCAAATTATTTTAGGTCTCCTTTTTTTTTTTAATTGTCCTTTTCTTAGATTGTATTCTGTGACAAATTATGCTAGACAAACATTTGCCAATGTTTGAGGACGTGCAATATAATGGTCAATTACATTTTTACAAGCAACATTTTGTGAATCATCTGGCTCATTTCTTAGCTGTGTAGATTTTTTTAAAATAAATGTACGGTTTTCAGCAATTGATGTGTCTATGAATATGCATTTCCTTGAACTACAGTTAAGAGGAAGTGAAAGAACAATTTGCACAGCTTGTTGAGTAGACATTTTTTGTAGATTGAGCAAAGCATTGCCAAGTTTTGTTATCATTTTAATCGCATGAATGTTATGTTCTTTGTGCTCTATGCGTATTTTGTTAAATGCATTTGTTATTGAGGAATTGCATTTTGTCATGTATGAGCTACAATACATTGCTGCAGCATATGCATTTAGAAAAAATTGTGCATCTTAATTTGCTTGCCATAGATGGGAAATTTTTTAACAAAATGTATTGTTCCAAATGTGAGCTGGCTTTCTTTCCAAAAAAATTGTTGGTCTAAGCAACGTAGATTGTATGGCTAATATGTATTCTTCTTCTTTCATGCTTATGTTGAGTAGGAAATCCTCAAAAGATGTACAACAATGATAACTTTAACATTCTAAAGTGGTTCTAACTTTTTCAGCCAAAGGCATGTTTTTTTTTTCGTCGATGCATGGTTCAATAATTCTTGTTGTTTTCATTGGTGGTTGTGAAAAACCATAGCAAAATTATTTTTTTTGGTCTTGCCACATTGTTTAGTATGGTAATGTATGTGTATTTTAGCCATTTGTTCATTTAAAGTTTTAGTATTGCAAGTTATAAATCTGTGTACAAAATGTTCAATACTAGTATTAGTATCTTTTCCATATATAGGTGCATCTTTAACCCATAGCATGAAATGGTCATGTTCATTTCCTTGATTTTGGAATTCTATAACTGAAAAGTAGTCCAATACCCTTCCGAAAAATGTCTCATCTAAGCATATTAATTGTTTCATTGCATTAATCCTATGTTTATAATAGCGAGTACAAGTGGTTGGATCTTTTTTAATCAAATACGTAATGCCAACTTCATTAAGAAATTATTCCTAGTTTTCTATTGGTTTTTTTTATGCGAGATGTATAATTCTTTCAATCTTTCCATTAATGGCTCCCAGTTTTGTTCTGCACTAGTGAAAGTTACAACCCAACTATCGTATCATTGCGAAAAGATTTATTTTCAGGTGTTGCAAATAGTCTGGTGAATTTCTTATTTTTTTGAAATCTACATATCCGAGATCTGATTGCAATAAATTTTCAAGGTTTGGTTTGTGCTTCACATCTTTTGCTAGTAGGGCTATACCTTTTAGTTTGCCTTTGAAAATTCTTATCCATATTGTAGAAAATACTTGAGCTATTTGAGTTTTAATGGCTTTGAAAAATAAGTTGGTGGTATGATAAGAAAATGTTCGATTTGAATTTTTTAATTCCCATTGTGCAATTTTTTGGTATGAAATTTTCTTTTCAATTCGTTCATCACATGGTTCTCCGAAAAACAGTGTTGGAAAATTCATTTCTTAGACTGCATATTTATCTTGGAATATTCCAAGAGGTTGTTTTCGTTCAGCAGGTGCAATTTCAATGACTTTGTCTTGTATTGAATGTATAGTTCTTGAGTCAGTAAAGCCATGGATCAAGGTATCCATTTCCATTTCCATTGGATTATGTCTATCATTATCTTTCTCGCTATCACTTGATGAAGAGTCGATACATGTAGTATGCTCTTCTAAATGGTAGAAATTTTCATGCCAATTTTTGTTCAATTTAACATTTTGCATTTTGTACAGTATTGTTTTACACAATTCGTTTAAAAAATTCATAATAAAATTTGGTTGAAGTCTTCCTTTTTGGTATGCATTTCTATATTGCAAACGTCTCTTCAATGCAATAGCAATTTTGCATGTTTCATTGGTGGAATGTGGCAACACTGTTTGTATAATGTCCATGTCTATTGGGACATTGATAATTGTTCCACTTAGTCCAATTTGAGGTTTTTTGTATCCTAGTTACCAAATTTGTGCAAAAGCAAGTCAAAGGGACACTAGCCTTTATTCGAGTTCTGAAAGTGTAGCAATGTATTGTAGTGGCTTATTTGTTTTAATATGTTCTGACGTTGCGTATATTGAAATTTTTTTTTGCCTCAATTGGTGGTTACAAAAGTTGCATATTTTGTTTTCGTAAAATCCTTGTGTACTTAATAAAAGTATCCCATATGTTTCCTTTATTTTTTGGCGTAGATTTATAATATTCTTTTTGAAATGCAATTGCCCACAAATTGCACATGCATATTTGGGTGTGTCTTTGATTTTCTCCATGTAAGATTGAACAGGTGTTCTTTTTTTCCCTCTTTTTTGTATGTTTTGGATTTTATGTTTTTTGTGTATCTCTTGTTTTAGTTTGCGAAGTGTGTTATGAAAAGTTGTGCTAAACTCCTCTTCGAAATGTGTAGAGTTGCAAGTTTTTACTTGTTTACTATTTTGGATGGATTCTTTCAATTCGTGCATACTAATCTTTTTTTTAGGTTTTTTGCGTATCTCTTGTCTTACTTTATGAAGTGACTTATGCAAAATAGTGGTGAACCCCTTTGTGAGATGTGTAGAGTTGCAAGTTTTTACTTGTTTACTGTTTCAAATGGATTCTTTCAATTTGTGCATATTTATCCTTTCTTTGCTTTTCATTGTTGTTTTTTTTTTTCTGGTTGTGCACTATGAATGTTGTTTATCATTATTATATCCACTTCACCTGGCTTATAATGTGTATGCATGTCATTGACTTTGTAACATATGACATTGTATACTTTTGTTGGTTTTACACATTTGCAATATACTTTGGTTGGCATGGCACTATTTTCTAAGGAAACTTGAATTTTTATTTGCAAAATGTAGGATAGCCATTCAAAACAAAAATCAGAACCTTCAATTTCACTTTCTTCAAATGGATCTCCAACTTTTTCAATAAATGTTTTCCAATTTGTCACACCACAACTAATTTTCAACTCATAATTTAAGCATGATTCAAGCCATTCATTTTCTATGTTGTCTCCATTTAGCATTGCATTGCAAAAAGATTGTGCCATGTAGCATCTAAGACATGGGCTGTCATATTCATTTTCAGTCAAACTTGCAATAGTATTGAAAAGAATGTCACCACAATCTGATATTGATAATGCTTTTTTGCATAATCTAGACATTATATCTATTGTTTTTTCTTGTAAAAATTATTTTTAGCGAATATATATTTCTTCCAAATTGTTTAGATTGGTGAGCCTGTTCTTCAGGTGTGTTAATTTGTTTCCTCACAAGTGGTTCGAAATTTCCATTTTTATGATCCTGATCATGGAACAAAATAGAGGGTATGTGCAGATCATCATGGAAAAAACAGGTCCTTAAGTGGCAACAGAAAGACAGAAAATCAGAGTTAGACAACTTGACGTAAAAATTTGAATAAGTTATCTATATTATTTTAAAAAAATGTAAAAATTGAATTTGTAGAAAATTGAATGTATTTTCTAAATCACTAGACCTTTATTTAAAAAAAAAAATCTATTTGGTGAAAATTTGAAATTTCAATGCAGTAGTATTTAAATTTCAGGGTAAAAATAAGAAGTAGGTGTCTATCTGACCACCCTAACCACAATAAAATGAAAATATTTTTTTTATAAGATATTATATATTAGTAGAGGACTCATGTCTTGATGTGATGCATATTTTTTTATAATTTTTTCCAAGTAAATTATTAATTATGAATTTTTCATTATAAATTTTAAAAAATATAAAAGCTTGTTGGTCTAACCACCTTAACTTGGTCAAAAGTTCATGAAATTCATTTTTTTTTTTTAATCCTATATTATGTGAAGCATAAAACGTGACGCATTTTTTGGATTCAAAAAATGTGATATCATTTGAAAGTTATAGATGTTTTTCAATCAACCTATCAATTAGGACTTTATTCGTAATTCTAATAGAAAATGAATAATAATTATTTATTAAATTCAAAATAAAGCATAATTCATATTGGTGGAAAGCTGAGAATCTCCTCTAAAAATCCTTTTTGTTTCATCAATTTTGGGTAAAAAAAAATTGTCAGCCACATGGGCCATCATATGGCTTACATATCGCCACTTTTTTGCCCATCATGATCCTATGCATACCCTAGAATATGTTGTACTTTGTGAATTTTCATTGAAATTCAAGTACTTTTTTTTTCTTGTTAAAGACAAAATACATATCTCAATATCTAACCACTTGGATAGCCACTTAATACAAAACAAGTCTCCCCAAAGACCATACTCATTACAATTTTGCTTTGGAACTGCAGATAGTCGCATGCATCACATATATGTACTAACATCATGAACACCATGCATTTTGGATAGTGTGTGTGAGTCGAGCTCATTTTGAAGTGAAATCAAAGCGTCATGATCATCAATTGTGAGACAATTTTGAAAATGAGCAATTATTCAATTTCTTAGTTCAACAGATGTGTATCGCATATGTAACAGTAGTTGTAATGAGTCGAAAAGACAACCGCCTACATTGTATACAAAGAGCCTTATTCTAAATAGGTTATTGTCTTCTAATACTTTGTCAATTGACACATTTTGTTGTCTTTTTTTGACAGATAGTTCTCTACATCTATAATATTATCCAATGCAAAATTTGTTGTTGATGATGCATATTTACTAAACTTGGACATTAAATCTATTGACTTATCCTCCACAATTTGTTTTCTGATGTTAGTAATTATTTTTGAGTGTTTACATTGGTTAATACATTGTTCCAATGGCTTTCCCTTTTTGGAAACAAGTGGTTCGAAATGGCCATTCAAACGGTCTTCATCATGGAACAAAATAGAATATGTAGTACTTTCTGAATTTTCATTGAAATTCAAGTACTTCACTTTTCTAGTTGACGACCAAATACATATTTGGATACCTAACCACTTTGCTATCCATTTAATACAAAATTGGTCGCCCCAAAGGCCATATTCTTTACAATTTGGTTTCTTAACCGCAAATAGGTGCATATGTTGTAAGTATGTATTAGCATCAACAATTTGATGCAATTCATTCAATGTTTCAGGATTTAGCTCATGTCTATATGAAAACAAAGCATCATCATCTTTTTTTGCTAGGCAATTAAGAAAGTAATCAAACATACCATTTCACAATTCTATGGAAGTGAAGTTCATGTGTAACAAATATTGCAAAGAGTCAAAAAGACAATCCCCTATGTTGTATACAAATGGACTTATTCTAAAAAGATTATTGTCTTTCAATAATTCATCTATTGTTCATTCTTCATTCCTATTCATTGATTGATAACTTTCTACATCTATGATATGATGCAATGATTTTTTTGGTTCACTATTTTTTGACAATTTATGCATAAAAAAAAAACACACTAGAAATATAAAAACAAAGTAGGTGTAATATGTTACTTGTCAGATTATTTATTCTGTAGAAGTATATTTGTAGATACTGTTGTTGTTTTTCAATGCACAGATTCTGCAAAATACAAAAATTTAACACATTATAAATGATTAAATAAAAAAATCACAAATTTTTATAACATGGAATCAATAAATAAATAGGTTTTCACTTCTTAATAAATAGTTAACCATTTGCAAAAAATTTTATGATATTTTTGTTTGACCATCTATGACCTAAATATGCATGGTTATACAGTTTACTTGATAGGTTCTAATAGGGTTATATGAGGATGCATTTTGTGAAAATAGATGTTCTATCAAGATGAAACAAAGATATTTAAACGCTGCTATGAAATTTTACCTGTTGTTTCTTATGCCACATACTTCCTTCTGAGTGTAGATAAAACATGTAAATAAATTCAATGAATTTGACTATAGTATTCAGATTTATTTCTAGTAAACCTTCTTATTAAAATATACTCCACTGACATTTCTTTCATTAATATTTATTTTTTGGGTGCTAGACCTTTTGTGTTCTCTATGATAGTTGATTTCCCTATTTCCTAATGCTATTTTCAAATGCTATATCAAAAGGTAACCTAAAAAACTCATTCAGAAGTGATGATGGAATAGATTGGACTGGTCCATTTTCTACTGCCAGGCACTTGGTAGAGCAGCACTAGCAGCTCAAAAGGAAAAGCTTGCTGGAAATAGAAAATTTGCTTCTGTAATTGAATGGGCACCTATGCAAGATGAAGAATTTAGAACCCCAATTTTAACTTATCCACTTGATGAATTATGCTTGAGTGTCTTCGACAACCATGTTGAATTCATGGACTCACTGTAATAAATCTCCAATACAACAAATAACAATTTTTTTTGGGCTAAAGATGCGGTAACACCAATAGGTTTAGCATAGAGTGTTGTAGGGTGTTGCTTGGGAATTGATTATCATAGATTATCTAGCTTTGTTTGCTTGAGGGCAACCAAATTTGGGAAGAGAGAATTTGTCATGTCCATTTTTTCAATCCAAGACTATTTATTGAATGGAATGTCCACATAGGATTAGCAATTAGATAAGCTGGTAGACTCATTTTTTACTTAGAAATGTATCATGCATTTTAAGAATAAGCTGGTTGAGTGTTGTGTCCTCTAGTTGAGCAGCAACTAAATATTCTTGTTTTCTAGTTAAGCAGTGGCTGACTCTTCAGTGCCTATTAGTTAACTCCACTAATGGAGGGATCGACTTAGTAGTTAACTGCCAACATTTGGTTTCTTGTAGCCAGCTTTACAATTTCCTCATCAATGGATCAGTTAAAGGTAAGTTCTAAATCCAATAAGTTAATAATTGCAATTTAAATAGAATTCAAATTCTCAAATCCACATGTATTATGCCTTTAAAGAACTAGACAATTAAGTAATAGATTTTGAATCATTTCTTAAAGTAGATCCCAACATGTTACTATTTATTTATTTCTCTAAAACTCTTCATGATTATACAGCTCAATAGGTTATTCTTGAAAATTTGTTGCATGATTATATATTTTCATCTTTTGACTGGCCCAATCTGGAGAATTGCTATGATGCCTGGTGCCACTCTTCCCACAAGCTAATCTGAATTCCATCCATCCTCTATGTAATCCTTTAAATATTAAGTTGAATTTGTATACATTTTGTATTAAACATTGGCTAGGTATACAACTCGTCTAGCTAGATAGCTAAATAAAATATGATAATCCTCATTTCTAATCTAATGTGGGTGGCCTTTGTTTTTAAATTAATTGTGGTGTATTTTTATTTCCAAGAATCAGAGTATAGTTGCATGCTGCCATCTTTAACTTGGTGACCAATTTTGTGTCTTGAACGAACATTTTTAGGAGTTGTAGATTGTAGAGTTCATGGTATAAATGCCACCAGTAATTTTTGCCAAAAAAATTGTATGAAAAGTGAATTTGGAACTGAACATCTCTCATCAGAACACTTTTGAATTTATGTTGAATTTTGCATTAAAGCATACACATATGTTTTTTATTTTATGGTAAATGGTTCAGAAAAGGCTTATTGGTATAAATTCTAAGTGTAACTTATGCCAACAAACTTGCATAAGAATTGAATTTGTTGGCATAAATTACTGGTGGCATGAATTACAGGAATGGGGGATGTGTTTTCAGGGGTGGGAAAAAGTTCTTGGATTTTGGGGATGTTAGGGGAATGTCTATAAGAATAACATATTAGAATGAATATTTGCATTTTAAAATAGAAGTAATAAAAAAACATCTGATAATGATTTAAAGAAAATTATAAAACTAAAATTTTAATAATTGAAGTCAGAAGTGATGATGGAATAGATTGGACTGGTCCATTTTCTACTGCCAAGCACTTGGTAGAAGAAAGAGCAGCACTAGCAGCTCAAAAGGAAAAGCTTTCTAGAAATAGAAATTTTATTTCTGTAATTGAATGGGCACCTATGCAAGATGAAGAATTTAGAACCCCAATTTTAACTTATCCACTTTATGAATTATGCTTGAGTGTCTTCGAAAACCATGTTGAATTCATGGATTCACTGTAATGAATCTCCAATGCAACAAATAAAAAAAAAATTTGGGCTAAAGATGTGGTAACACCAATAGGTATAGCATAGAGTGTTGTAGGATACTGGTTGGGAATTGATTATCATAGATCATCTAGCTTTGTTTGTTTGAGGGAAACCAAATTTGGGAAGAGAGAATTTGTCATGTCCACTTTTTCAATCCAATACTTATTATTGAATGGAATGTCAACATAGGATTAGCAATTAGATAAGCTGGTAGACTCAGTTTTTAGTTAGAAATGTATCATGCATTTTAAGAATAAGGTGGCTGAGTGTTGTGTCCTCTAGTTGAGCAGCAGCTAAATATTTATGTCTTCTAGTTAAGCAGTGGCTGACTCTTCAATGCCTATTAGTTAACTCCACTAATGGAGGGATAGACTTAGTAGTTAACTACTAACATTTGGTTTCTTGGAGCCAGCTTTAAAATTTCCTCATCAATGCATCAGTTAAAGGTAAGTTCTAAATCCAATAAGTTAATAACTGCAATTTAAACAGAATTCTAATTCTCAAATCCACATGTATTATGCCTTTAAAGAACTATACAATTAAGTAATAGATTTTGGATAATTTCTTAAAGTAGATCCCAGCGTGTTACTGGTTATTTATTTCTCCGTTTTGCTTGAATTTTTTTTTTTTTATGTGATCAAAAACATGTAACCACAAATAGGCCCTGAGTTCTCTTAGATTTCTAAGACTTAATGAATATTGTTCAGAGTTTAGGAAAAATCTACTGAAAGAGCAGAGAAATTACAACTTTGGTTTGGCAGAAAGTCTTTGTCTCATCTCCTCTACATTAGCATCGATAAATTTTTTAGTATTCAGGTATTGTTCACTTGACAACCTGCAATGAATATTTCCAACAAAATATTAATTTTTAGATGGCTTCAATTTTTTACAATGCAAAAATAAAAAAACATGAAATGAAATCCTACTTAGATTCATGAGTGATGAGTGCTAGGTCCTTTTGTCATTTACCTTGTCTAGACAGTTCCTACATAGGTAGCTTCCAGCTTCTCTTCAAATTCAAGAAGTCTTGGATTTTCATCTAGTTTTGCCCTACCACAAAAGCAATAACGGTAATTAAACACATCAAAGATACTAGACACAAAATTCTAGAGCATTATTAGGGCAAACCTATCATATCTGACAGAAGCTAGTGACTAAATTATATAATGTAGATGTAATGAAAGCAATATGTATAGAATGTGGATCACACATTAATCATTGAATTTGTGAATTTGTGAACCTGGAGATGGTACCTGTGTGCAAGCACATGTGTCCATGCAAAGATAGAAGTTATGTTGTTTGTGCTAGTTTCACCTCCCTTTTGATGAACACGAAAATGCCGAGTTATTCTACCATGAGCCGCTTCAGCCTCAATAGTCTTTCCAATAGGGCAAACCTGTGAAAGAATTAAAATCAGGAATGAACCAATTTGTTAAAAAAAAGACTTACTAATTTAAGATTTGTAAATGGTAAAAAAATAAACTCAGATATGGAGGATCTTGGATCTTGGCTAACAACCCAAAACAAGTCCTATTTAAATTATTGTACAACAGGCACTGACCTAAATTAAGCTATGCCATTTGATCATGTTTATATTCAATTGCAATAGGAAAAACCTCTAAAAGTTTCAGGCTTGAAAAAGAAACTCTTCACAACTACAAATATAGACAAACCCATGCACACACCTGTGCCAGACAATTGGATGCATGCAGTTACATGAATGGATAAATTTGGAAATACATAATGTCCATGTACACCTTCCATGTTGTATACATGCACACAAGCATGCCGACAAATGAGTGCTACGATAACTAAGAAGCAATGCCACTAAATAGAGGATATGAATATCAAAATTAACTCACTAAAATATCCATTGGAGCATATAGCACTCATGTCACAAATCTAAACCAACTTGAAATATGAATGAAGAATGAGGGCATAGAACATAATGAATGTATGCAGATTTGCTGCAAATAACAAAGAAGGGCTACTAAATAATCCCTTTTTTATGAAAGATTCACATGTAAGACAAAATGTGTAAACCAAATTAATTGGGAATCGAACCACATTAATAGTTAATAGTGAAGTAGTTTACAATCTTACCAAAACAGATGTCATCAGACCAAGAGATCCAAATCCTAAAAATAGAAAACGCAATTAGGTTTTCTTCTAAGGAAGGTACTCCTGTGTCTTTCCACAAGATAATAATAGATATATTTAAGGTTAGATTTCATGACTAGTTCTAAGACAGATTCAATGAAAATTCAGTGTTTTCCTCCACTTACCCTATGCTAGGAAATCACTCTTCACATCACCATCATTATTTTTACATGCCCAGACATAGCCACCATCACTCTTCAAAGCATAAGCTACCATGTCATCAATAAGCCTATGCTCATACCTATTCATGGATTAACCATATGTAACAAGTTATAACATGCCTGGCAGAATCAAAATTATAAACATTGCAATCTCCATATAACTCTGCCAAGGTACAAAACTAACCAGAGTCCTCTTGCATCATATTTAGCTTTCCAACTGGCCTCATATACCTCCTAGAAGATATCTTCAAACCTGCAAAATTTAAGTCACATATACAAATAATTTTCAAGGATCTATGAGGATTCTTATCTACAGATCCATTAAATATGATACCATGAGAATTGAGTGTCAAGGACAAAAGTAATATCCTCGTATAGTGTACAAAATATACTTTCCATCATATTTTTTCAAAATTGTGTTTTTAGTACTCAGATATAGTGGCTATTTCTTCAGGTAAGCTATTGCCATTGATGCATCAACAAATTAATGAATAGACTACACGTAAATAAATATCTCAGAAAGGAATACTTAAGATTTACTCAATTATAATATAAAATTATATTTTCTATAACACAAAATGTCCATACCTTGTCAGTATTGTACATAGATAACGCTACTCCTCCGTCTCCTTTGAAGCCATACACCTCCAACTCAGTATTTTCACCTCCTGTCTCTGGAATTGCGTCAGTTGATAGAAATCATAACCACGGGCTACAAAAAACTAATAAAGCAGACATAGATGATTTGAAATCTTTGACAATGAAAGCACACTGATATTGGCGAAGCTAAAAGACAATAGGTTTAACATTCAATGTGTTCACAACTTGCCAGACATTGTCCATATGGAAGTGATTCAAATTGTAATATCCTTGGAAACAGAGTTCATAAAACAACAAACCAAAAACCATTTTGAGTTTGCCAGGGCCCTTAATCACTGTATTAGTTGCTCTATATTGGTCGCCAAAAGCATGTTGTCCAATGCATATAGATTTAGTCCACCCATGGAATTTGAGGATAGAGCATGAAAATAGATTATCAAGTATTTGTACCATCCATAGACTGCTATTAACTTAAATGGGTTTGCCTAGTACCATCTACAACTATATTATGATCGGATCAAATGGATGATAAGAATAAATTAATCTAGTTTTAAGACAAATGTTAGTGAATAATAAAATTATATTTATAATTTGTGAATACAATATAATTATGGTCTCAACTTTCAATATATGAGTTTTAAGTTTTGTGATTCATTTGATAATCTGAAATCATTCAAATTGACTTTACATTGAATAACCATGAAATATAAAGTTACAAGTATGACCAATTGTTTAGCTCAATAAAGCACCATAGCTATTGGCCACTACTTTTGAGTTAAGCATTTTTCCTTCTTTTTGCAGTTGTGGATCAAGAACACACTTTTTGTAGTGTCTTAGTTTGATTTTTGCTAACCTAAGATAGACAAAAAATTTGTTAGGTTACCTTTTGATATAGAATTTGGAAATAGCATTAGGAAACAGGGAAATCAACTATCATAGAGAACAGAAAAGGTCTAGCACCCGAAAAATAAATATTAATGAAAGAAATGTCAGTGGAGTATATTTTAATAAGAATGTTTACTAGAAATAAATCTGAATACTATAGTCAAATTCATTGAAAATATTTACATGTTTTATCTACACTCAAAAGGAATTTTGTGGCATAAGAAACAACAGGTAAAATTTCATAGCAGCATTTAAATATCTTTGTTTCATCTTGATAGAACATCTATTTTCACAAAATGCATCCTCATATAACCCTATTAGACCCTGTCAAGTAAACTGTATAACCATGCATATTTAGGTCATAGATGGTCAAACAACAATCTCATAAAATTGTTTGCAAATGGTTAACTATTTATTAAGAAGTGACAAACTATTGATTATTGATTCCACATTATAAAAATTTGTGATTTTTTTATTTAATCATTTATAATGTGTTTAATTTTCCTATTTTGCAGAATCTGTGCATTGAAAAACAACAACAGTATCTACATATATACTTCTATAGCATTAATAATCTGACAAGTAACATATTACACCTACTTTGTTTTTATATTTCTAGTGTGTTTTTTTTTTTTTATGCATAAATTGTCAAAAACTAGTGAACCAAAAAAATCATTGCATACTATCATAGATGTAGAAAGTTATCAATCCATGAATAGGAATGAAGAACAAACAATAGATGAATTATTGAAAGACAATAATCTTTTTAGAATAAGTCCATTTGTATACAACATAGGGGATTGTCTTTTTGACTCTTTGCAATATTTGTTACACATGAACTTCACTTCTATAGAATTGTGAAATGGTATGATTGATTACTTTCTTAATTTCCTAGCAAAAAACCATGATGATGCTTTGGTTTCATATAGACATGAGCTAAATCTTGAAACATTGAATGAATTGCATCAAATTGTTGATGCTAATACATACTTGCAACGTATGCCCCTATCTACGGTTTTCAGAAAGTACCACATATTTTGTTTTGTTCCATGATGAAGACCATTTGAATGGAAATTTCAAACCACTTGTTTTCAAAAAAAGGAAGCCTGTGGCATAAGAAACAACAGGTAGAATTTCATAGTAGCATTTAAATACCTTTGTTTCATCTTGATAGAACATCTATTTTCACAAAATGCATCCTCATATAACCCTATTAGAACTTGTCAATTAAACTATATAACCATGCATATTTAGGTCATAGCTGGTCAAACAACAATCTCATAAACTTGTTTGCAAATGGTTAACTATTTATTAAGAAGTGACAAACTATTTATTTATTGATTCCATGTTATAAAAATTTGTGATTTTTTTATTTAATCATTTATAATGTGTTTAATTTTCCTATTTTGCATAATCTGTGCATTGAAACACAACAACAGTATCTACAAATATACTTCTACAGGATAAAGAATCTGACAAGTAACATATTACACCTACTTTGTTTTTATATTTCTAGTGTGTTTTTTTTTTGCATAAAATGTCCAAAAATAGTGAACCAAAAAAATCATTGCATCATATCATAGATGTAGAAAGTTATCAATCAATGAATATGAATGAAGAATGAACAATAGATGAATTATTGAAAGACAATAATCTTTTTAGAATAAGTCCATTTGTATACAACATAGGGGATTGTCTTTTTGACTCTTTGCAATATTTGTTACATATGAACTTCACTTCCATAGAATTGCGAAATGGTATGATTGATTACTTGCTTAATTGCCTAGCAAAAAAAGACGATGATGCTTTGTTTTCATATAGACATGAGCTAAATGCCTGGTAGTAGAAAATGGACCTGTCCAATCTATTCCATCATCACTTCTAACTTCAATTATTAAAATTTTAGTTTTTTAATTTTCTTTAAATCATTATCAGATTTTTTTTTATTACTTCTATTTTAAAATGCAAATATTCATTCTAATATGTTAATCTGATAGACATTCCCCTCACATCCCCAAAATCCAAGAACATTTTCCCACCCTTGAAAACACATCCCCCGTTCCTGTAATTCATGCCACCAGTAATTTATGCCAACAAATTCAATTCTTATGCAAGTTTGTTGGCATAAGTTACCGGTAGAATTTATACCAATAAGCCTTTTTTGAACCATCTACCATAAAAAAAAGAAAACAAATGTGTATGCTTTAATGCAAACTTCAACATAAATTCAAAAGTGTTATGACGAGAGATGTTTAGTTCCAAATTCACTTTTCATACAATTTTGTTGGCATAAATTACTGGTGGCATTAATACCATGAACTCTACAATCTGCAACTCCTAAAAATGTTCGTTCAAGACACAAAATTGGTCACCAAGTTAAAATGGGAGCATGCAACTATACTCTGATTTTTGGAAATAAAAATGCACCAACATTAATTTAAAAGCAAAGGCCACCCACATTATTTTAGAAATAAAGATTATCATATTTTATTTAGCTATCTAGCTAGACGAGTTGTATACCTAGCCAATGTTTAATACAAAATGTATACCAATTCAGCTTAATATTTTAAGGAGTACATAGAGGATGGATGAAATTCAGATTAGCTTGCGGGAAGAGTGACACCAGGCATCATAGCAATTCTGCAGATTGGGCCAGTTAGAAGATGAAAATATATAATCATGCAACCAATTTGCAAGAATAACCTCGTGATCCATCTCTGATAAGTTTGATATTATCCTCTCAAGCACTCTCTCTACATCTGCTTTTTCTAATGCAAACAATATTGGAGTATCAATTCCATTCATGGCATAACACATTAAAGGCAACCAAAGTATAAGTGATTTGAACTTTGCTCGCTCTGAAATTTCAATATCACCCCTCACCATCTCTTTGAACAACAGAGTTGCATTAAAGCATTTTTGATATGTTTTGTTTTTTATGCTAGATGGTTCAGAAAAGGCTTAATGGTATAAATTCTACCGGTAATTTTTAGATATTGTTTCTTACTTTCTTATTAATATTTTAATAGCCATTCCCCACTATCTCTTCACATAATTTTTTTGCTATCCTAGAAACATAACTTCTCTGAAACTCTTAGAATCACACAATCTAAGCACTTGTAAAACAAATAGTCCCCAAAACTCATGGACTACACATGTGTAAAGAGTTCAAGTTTAGATGTTAAATGTAGTCATTTATGATCATCAAACAATTGATTATTGTCTCACATCTGGGAAAGGGAGAAATGTCACCTTAGGTAAAAGTTTCAGCGTAATAGGCCATCTCTAGAAACATCGACGATGAAACTTAGAGCCATAAAAGGTAAAAATTGAGGAGTCCTCGACATCAGAATGAAGGTACTGAAATTGAAAAAGTGTATAGATCACAATGTTAGGAAACAAGGACTAAAGAGCTCTTGACTAATGGATAGATTAGTCGATATTTACAAATAAAAATTAGGCCAATTAACTCATGAAAACCCTAACCATCCTTACTAGAGGGGGGGAAATCACTGTTAAAATAAGAAAATCTATTTTTTGACAGTTGTTGATTGGGAAAGTTTCCCAAACTTTTCTGCATTTGCTGATTGGGAAAGTTTCCCAAACATTTCTGCATTTCCCTTTTGTATTTGGGAATGTTTCCCATTCGTTGTTTTTGTTGTTGCTCTATATATTGCTCTTTGATTTCCAATAAAAAGTGTGAAGACAGTTTGCTGCAATTTGTTGTGCAAGCATAACAGTTTGTTATCAGTTCTGCTTCTTTGTTTTAGTGTTATATATTTTTTTGTTTATTTAGTTGTTAATGGTGTACTGTAATATTGTGGCATTTGTTTATTGTTTCTAACATATGGTATCAAAGCAGGTTCGAAATGGCAATGAATGCTAACAGTACACAGCTGCAAATTCTCAAATTTAATGGGAAAAACTATGATTTTTGGAATTTTCAAATGAAGATTTTGTTTAAATCTCAGGAGCTATGGGATCTTGTGCAGAATGGGTATTCAGAACCCGCAGATGCAGCAGCATTAGCAGCACTCACACAAAATGAAAGTAATTTATTGGAGAATAATCGGAAAAAAGATCAAAAAGCATTATTGTTCATTGTGCAGGGCCTTGATGAAACTCTCTTTCCAAGACTTACAGCTATTTCAACAGCCAAAGAAGTTTGGGATCTTCTTTCCCAATCATTTCAAGGTACAGAAAGAGTAAGAACAGTTCGTTTACAAATGCTTAGAAAGGATTTTGAAATTTTACAAATGTCAGATTCTGAAAGTTTAGGAGATTTCTTAACTCGCACAATGGGGATAGTTAATCAGATGAAAATAAATGGTGAGGTTATGAATGATAAAAAAATTGTTGAGAAAATTTTAAGAAGTTTTCCTACAAAATATGATCCAGTAGTTATAGCTATTGAAGAATCAAAAGATCTAACCTCTTTATCTGTAGATGAGCTTATGGGTTCACTGTACACACATGAGCAAAGAATAAATAAATCAGCAAAGGGGCCATTTGAGAAAGCTTTAAAGAGCAAAGTATCTTTGAAAGAAAAAGAAGCCGCACCAGAATCATCTTCAGCACAAAGAGGAAGAGGTAGAAATTCAAGAGGAAGAGGAGGACGTTTTACACAAAGAGGCAGAGGTCAAAGAAGCAATAGAAGTGATGAAGAATTTTGTAATTACACCCAAACAAGAGGTAGAGGTAGGACAAATTTTCAGCAAAGAGATAGAGGTTTTCAGAGGTATGATAAATCATCTATTTAATGTTATTACTGTCAAAAGTTTGGACATATTGCAGCTGAATGTAGAAAAAAGATTGCAGATGAAAGTAAACATGAAGCCCAATATGCAAATGAAGGTGAAGGGCACAAAGGATATGTCTTGCTAACATGCAGCACAAAGGAGGAAGTAAATGATGACAAATGGTATGTTGACAGTGGGTGTAGTAATCATATGACTGGATGCAAAGAGATATTTTAGAATTTGGATGAGTCCATCAAATCTGAAGTTAAGATGGGGAATGATTCAATTGCATCAGTCATGGGGAAAGGGAGGATATTAATCACAACAAAAAAAGGTGAAAAAAAATATATTGGTGATATATTTTATGTACCAGGTTTAAAGCATAATTTGTTAAGTGTAGGTCAACTTGTGCAAAAAGGCCACACTGTCAAATTTGAAAAAGATTCATGCATTATTGTTGATGGTAAAAACAAACAGATAACCAAAATACCCATGACTGCTAATAGGATGTTTTCTCTAAGTATCAGAAATAATATGCATTTCAGTTTCAATGCTCTTGTAAAAGATACACAGTGGTTATGGCATCTTAGATTTGGTCATTTAAATTTTGGTGGACTAAATATTTTGCATAAGAAGAACATGGTAATAGGTTTACCACTTATCCAAAAACTGGATGAAGAATGTGAAGGTTGTATTGTTGGAAAACACCATAGAGAACCCTTTCCAATAAGGGATTCTTGGAGAGCTTCAAAGCCACTGGAGCTAGTTCACTCAGATCTATGTGGACCAATTGAGGTTGCTTCATTATCTGGTATGAGATATCTTTTGACATTTATTGATGACTATAGTAGAAAACTTTGGGTGTATCCTTTGAAAAATAAATCAGATACTTTCAAGAAATTCAGAGAATTTAAAGAATTAGTTGAAAAGCAAAGTGGTTATTTTCTCAAAATTTTAAGGACAGATAGGGGTGGAGAGTATATTTCACATGAATTTCTTAACTTTTGTATTGAAAATGGCATAAAAAGGCAACTAACAACAAGGTATACACCACAACAAAATGGTGTAGCTGAGAGAAGAAATAGAACAATTTTAAATATGGTAAGGAGTATGCTTAATGTTAAGAATTTACCAAAAGTCTTTTGGGCAGAAGCAGTTTGTTGTGCAGGTTATATCTTGAATAGATGCCCTACAAACTCAGTATGGGGCATGACACCAGAAGAAGCATGGGGAGGATATAAACCCCGGGTAGATCATTTAAAATTTTTTGGTTGTATTGCTTTTTCTCATGTTCCAGATGCACTTAGAAGTAAATTGGATGATAAGGCAGAAAAATGTATCTTTGTTGGGTACAGTGAAGAATCTAAGGCATATAGATTATATAATCCTGAAACAAAAAAGTTGGTGATAAGTAGAGATGCAAAATTTCTTGAAGATCAGGAGTGGTGTTGGAATTTGAAAGAGAAATATCAACAAGTTAATTTTCAAGATGAAGCTGAAAATCAACAAGAAATTTTTGTTGTTAACAGAAACTCTTTTTCAACTCCACCAAGTCATAGACATGTTTCATCAAGCAATTCTCCATCATCTACCTCACAATCTCCAAAAAGGTGGCAGAAAACAAAGAGCTTGTCTGATATATATCAAGAAACAACAGAGGTAAATGAAGATATCTGTCATCTTGCATTTTTTGCTGATAGTGATCCTATTATTTTTGAAGAAGCTATAAATGATGATAAATGGGTCAATGCTATGAATGAAGAAATTGCAGCCATAGAAAAGAATCAAACATGGGACATTGCAAATCTCCCTAAGCATAAGAAGGCAATTGGAGTAAAGTGGGTGTATAAAACAAAGTACAATGAGCAAGGTAAAGTGAATAAATACAAGGCCAGGCTGGTAGTGAAGGGCTACAAACAAAAATCAGGTATTGATTATAATGAAGTTTTTGCACCTGTAGCTAGAATGGATACTATTCGTATGATTTTAGCTCTTTCAGCACAAAAGGGTTGGAAACTCTTTCATATGGATGTAAAATCAGCATTCTTGAATGGTGTATTGGAGGAAGAAATTTACATTGAGCAACCACCTAGTTATGAGATTAAAGGTCAGAAAGGTAAAGTTCTCAAACTAAAGAAAGCCTTGTATGGTTTAAAACAGGCACCTAGAGTTTGGTATGAAAGGATTGAATCATATTTTTTGAAAAATGGTTTTGAAAAATGCCCTTATGAGCCCACCTTATTTATAAAACAAAATCAACAAGGTGACGTTATGATTGTTTGCATTTATGTTGATGATTTGCTTTATACTGGGAATAATGAAAACATGCTTAAAGAATTTTCAATGGCAATGAAGAGTGAATTTGAGATGACTGATCTTGGTTTGTTGCGCTATTATCTTGGTTTTGAAGTAATTCAAAATTGTGATGGGATTTTTATTTCACAAGAAAAGTATGCAAATGATATTTTGAAAAGGTTCAAGATGGAAAATAGCAAACCAACAATTACACCTATTGCCATGAGTGTGAAGTTGAGCAAAAAGGATGAAAGCAAAAAGGTAGATTCTACTTTGTATAAAAGTTTGGTTGGAAGTCTAATGTACTTAACTGCAACAAGACCAGATATCATGTATGCAGTAAGTTTGATAAGAAGGTTTATGGAGGATCCACATGATACTCATCTACAAGCAGGTAAAAGAATACTAAGGTATGTGAAAGGGACTTCAAATCATGGAATTTTTTATGAAAAGAAGAGTGTTTTGAAGTTAACTGGTTATATAGATAGTGATTGGGCTGGAAGTCAAGATGATAGGAAAAGTACTTCTGGGTATGTTTTTACTCTTGGTTCAGGTGTAACTTCTTGGTCTTCAAAGAAACAACCCATTGTTGCATTGTCCTCAGCAGAAGCGGAATATGTGGTAGCCACTTCAGCAAGTTGTCAAGCAGTTTGGTTACAAAGAATGCTTGAAGCATTGTTGCAGCCCCAAATGGAAGAAACAGTTATATTTTGTGATAATCAATCAGCTATTGCGCTTTCTAAAAATCCAGTCTTTCATGGAAGAAGCAAACACATAGACATCAAATTTCATTTCATCAGAGAGTTGGTTAAAAATAATGAAATCAAACTTTCTTATTGCACGTCCAAAGATCAGGTTGCTGACATTTTGACAAAGCCTTTGAAAGAAGAAGATTTCAATAGATTGAAGAAACTTTTAGGGATGACAAGCTGTCCCACAAATCAGATTTTAAGGGAGGATGTTAAAATAAGAAAATCTATTTTTTGATAGTTGTTGATTGGGAAAGTTTCCCAAACTTTTCTGCGTTTGCTGATTGGGAAAGTTTCCCAAACATTTCTGCATTTCCCTTTTGTATTTGGGAATGTTTCCCATTCGTTGTTTTTGTTGTTGCTCTATATATTGCTCTTTGATTTCCAATAAAAAGTGTGAAGACAGTTTGCTGCAATTTGTCATGCAAGCATAACAGTTTGTTATCATTTCTGCTTCTTTGTTTTAGTGTTATATATTTTTTTGTTTATTTAGTTTTTAATGGTGTACTGTAATATTGTGGCATTTTTTTATTGTTTCTAACAATCACAACGATGAAGACAAAGATTCATATCCCACATGAGAATTGCTTTGGAGCTACCTGCAACATTGCGACCATGAAAAATTGAGCCAAAAAGCTTGTCCACTAGACAACCTAGAAATGGACCCCCTTGACTAAGTCCACAAAAGAGGAAATAGTCCCCAAAAAAAGGAAATGGGCCCATTACTCTCTAGTATTGTACATAAACAAACATAAACAAAACCCTTGTCTAAGAAAGGCTACAATTTAATGAAACCCAATTAAGTTCAGAAGAGGAAACTTTTAAACAGGTCCGGCCAACTAGAAGATAAGTAATAGATACTACTCAAATAACAACCTGCCAGTTTTCATACGCAAAATATATTTTAATGCCCTCCACCCGAATCAGACTTAATTCATAACTGCTTACTAGATACAATCCACGTTACTTGTACAAAGAGTAAAGCAAACACCGATCCTTTCAAGAAGTAAATAATAGATAAAAGAGTTGAAGAGTGGAAGAAAAGAGCTAATGGGAATGTAGCTACTTGAACCAACAATTCTGGAAACCAACATAACATAAAGAGGTAACATAATTACCTACAACCCTCTGAATCAAAATCAGCTGCACTTGGTAGCCTAGTTCCATACCTGTAGGGGGATTAGATTATGAAAAAGGACATTTTCATCACCCCCTTCATGTTTTCCCAAAGAATGGTGAAGTAACCCTCATAGCCACGATTTTGAGTTAATCACAAGAGTTGTTGCAAGCACCATTCAAACAAAATAGTCTTTTTTCTTTCTTCTGTATAGCAAGAATATCAACCCAAGTTAATTACCTACAACCCTCTGAATCAAAATCACGCTTAACCTGTCATTTCCTATGCCCAAAAAAAAGAGCCAAAGAAAGAGCTTTATAGAATTAATTTGAAAAACAACGAGGAAAAAAAAAATAGAGCATGAAGAAAAAACAAATCCATTGTAAGTATCTGCAACAGAGCACTCTATAAATTGAAAAACTGAGTTGCACTTGGTAGCGTAGTTCCATACCTATAGAGGGCTTAGATCATAAAAAAGGACATTTTCATCACTCCCTTCATGTTTGCCCAAAGAACGGTGAAGAAGCCCTGGTAAGCACGATTTTGAGTTCATCACAATAGCTACCGCAAGCACCATTCAAACAGAACAGTCTAATTGATTTCTTTCGTATAGCAAGAATATCAACCCAATTTTATTGAAATCAATCGCAAATCAAATACCCTCTTGTCGGTTCATGCACGAAGATATTCTACTTAGTTTGTTTTCGCTGAATATAAAACCGTTTGCATGTGATAACTATTTTCATTTTGCCAATATTACCATCACTATGAAAATGGTTCCGTATAAATCATCCTTATTGGGCAAAACTTTCTAGCCAATTATATTTTAGAAAATGTATTTTTCAAATATTTTTTGTTATATAATTCACATGTACACTTTAATAATAATGAAATATTTGTTAAATAAATAAATAAAATGAAGTCTCATTGGTTAGAAACATAGGTATTAATAACTAGTTAAGAAACTAGCCATGCCTATAGTTTCCTTAACAGGAACTAAAAATGCACTATAACATTTATTCAACACCAAATATGTTATCCTATAATTTTTATAAAATAAAATAGTTAATTAGTATAGTTGATTTTCAATTACGTAGAAGTTTAATTATAGAAAATTATAATTCAATCTCATGTACAAAGTTCTTATGTACATGAATATTGAAGTAAAACACTTATAAAAACTTTGCAAATGAATTGATAATAATAGATTTACTTCTAAATTTACAAATAGAGAAACTTTGATAGATATAATAAAAGGATGCAAATAATTATTGAAAGTTGTAGAATATGAAGAAGATAATAATAGAGGGTGTTACTTATGTACATCCCTAATAATGTAAATACTTTAGATGGTAGATACTTTTTAAAGAAAAAGTGTATTCCATATCTCTCAATAAATTACAATAATTTTGTCACTAGAGAAGATAATGGAAAACTAATCCTCTCTAAATTTTAATTTTTATTGATTTTTTCTTTTTTTTCTTTTATTTCTTTTTTAATTTTTTTTGTTAAATGTTTAAATGATCAAATAAAGTATTGTAAATATAAGATGTAAATTTTGTGATTGTGTTGAACCCAAATCTTACTATAGTGTTTGTATGCTAATGCACAAACAAAACTATAATAAGGTTTTGTCTTGATCAAGTAGACAAAGCAAAGAAATGGTTAATATTCATAAAATATTACTATTGTAAATTTTAGTGGCATACATACCAACAAATTCAAAAGAAGAAAAATATTTAAGATGCGTGGCCTACATACCAAGAAATATGAAAGAAATTAAGGAGAGTATATGACAAGATTGAGAAATATCCTTAATATGACACAAAGACAATAATGATAAGGAAAAAAATAATTTTGTTTAAAGATCATAAAAAAATAGATGATCTCATAAAGAACATATATGATGTAAAAAAAAAAAAAAATCATGTTCTTAAAGAAAAATAAAATCTTAAATAATTTAATAAATATTAAAATATAATTAAATAAAAAGCTTTAATATAATAAACTCAATATTGATATTGATATAAACGCTTTAATTTAATTAATATAAAATCTTTAAAAATAACATCACTTCTGTATTGATATTGTCAATAGTCTCATTCTGCATGCCCTTCTAGAAGCCATTTGATCCTCCCATGTGCGATATCCTTTCTGGTCAGAGATGGCAATTGTGAACAGCAAACGAAAGAAAGAAGTCTTTTCAGTTTTCCACGTATTTCCCATAACTCTAAAATGACTTTGAAATTTGTTTTTGGCATATTCAAAGTTTGCCGATGGCTTTGGCTACTTATCCTCCGAAACTTAAGCTGAGATTGAAATCAACGTCAAAAATAGATTTGTCTGAGGAATTTGGACTCCTTTCCTGAAAACAATCAGCTGTTCCAAAGCACTTCACACTCGAGAACTTGTATGGACGACCTTTTTCAAACACAAAATAAAGACAGTTCTCAACTACATCTACAAATTGTAAGGATGACAGTTTGTGATCATAATTAATTTTTCATTTTTCAAATGTTTATGAATTTAAACAGTAATAGCTGTCATGATGTTTCCTGAAATTAGTAGTGAAATCTATGACAAGCGCTTCTTGAAAATGAAAGGTTGTTCTGACTAGAATGCATTCCATTGTAAAGGTGAAATCTGAAAAATATATGTAAATTTTTGGTTTCAAATAAAATGAGTTAGTTAATATTTAATTTATTTTTATTAAATTTGATTTTACATATTTTAAGTATTTAGATCTAATTTTGATCTTTTTTCTTTCTAATTAGTTGTTATTCATTGTATTAAGTATCATATTAAGTATCAGATGTTTAAATTTACAATCAATTCTAACTAGTTGTTATTCATTGTATTAAGTATCAGATGTTTAAATTTACAAGATATGATGTTGTATAAATAGACAAAAAACTTAAGCTATTTAATAATCGTGAGAGATTAAAGAAGAAGTCAATTGTGCATCATATAACAATTAGAAAATCATGCCCACTAGAAGATTAACAACATTTTACATTCACACAAACAAATATAAGAATTAACATTCTACTTGACATGTATGAATAGATGAAAAATTTCTCTTCTTTGAAATCTTTACTCTTTTCCCTTATCCATTTTTACCCACCTTTAGTTACCCATTTCTACCATTAAAATTAATTATAATAAATGAAACTATTTAATATATTTTAAGAGAACGAAATATAGTCTAAGTTTTTGATTTACATGTATATTAATCCTTATTGAATGGATGATTACAAGTTGGAAAGATGGTAGGAGAAGGACCTATAGATCACAAGAGATTCCAAAGTTTGGTTGTAGATTGATGTTAGTATATTGTTAATGGTCATAAATTATTTTAAATTTGTTACTATTTTTTAAAACATTATATTGCCCATAGATCAAAACTATTTGTTTGGTTACGGAACACAAGCCAACATAACCATATCTCTTATCTTTAGCTTATCATTACAAATTGTATGTTATATATGTGTATGTATGTATGGATGGATGGATATATGTATATAAATATATATACATATATACATATAGATACATATATATACATTTGTACATTACATATATACATATACATGCACACACACACACATATATATTCTATAAATTTATTTGTTGTAACTCTCCTTTCAAATAGAACATAAGTGCTATAGAAATAAAGATAACAATATAGTTCAAAAAAAAGGAAAAAATACGGAAAAAATAAAAAATGAACATTAAATGGGCTAGGGAAAACAAGGTAGTGAATCCTAAAATATATTATTGTCAAAATTTAGAATCAGTGCAATATATAGAGTGGATGTTGAAAATCATATGAATTCTTTTTGTACATTATCTTATTCAACTTTCAAGTAAATTTTATAGAATGCTTAGACATCACCAACTTGGTGATCTTCATGTCTTTATTATTGTAGATAATTACACATCTGATATCCATATGTGCTGCTATTTTGTCATAATTTGTTGATCTAGTAGTAATAGTTTTGATTTTAGAAGATGGTCACTATAATTCTATTATATAGCAAATAAATTATTTTTTTTGTGATTTTTAGATCCATTTTATTAGAGGTTGTGTTTTAATTTTATCGTAACTTATAGGATAAGGAATATGTAAAAGATCAAAACCATTTTATAGAATTATCCTTTGCTAAAAGCTAAAGAATCTTATTTTGAATTATATTCTAATGTATTCCTTTTGATGACCATTTTTTATATTTTTAACATAGTACTAGAGTGTGAGTAGAGGTGGTTGTATCATTGGAGTGCTTATGAATATGAGAGGATAACGAAAACTAGAAAATTCATTAAATTTGTTGTGGAGTAGCTAGAATTGATGTAGTGGCCCAGTTTAGTAGCTTGAGTGTGTTGAAGTCATAAAAGAATGAAGAGGTTTCTTTAATAAATGAATTGAATTTATTATGTATTAAAATATTGAAGTCCTTCAAAAAATTTGAGAGGAAAAGTTTCACAACCATTTGTTTTATTTGGAAAGGAATAAAGAGAGAGTTGTTATTGATGTTGGTTGGATATACTTGAAAAATATTATGAAGAAGAAATCATCCAACTATTTGAGTGACCATCAAATGTGTTTAAGTCATCAAAGAACCATTAAAAGGTTCTAATAGGAAATAAAGGTTCTTTGACATACCTATATGTAGGTGTTGGAGGAGGGAGGTTTCTTGAAGTTTGAAAAAGGGAAAATGTGTCCTCATTTAATAGTTATCTAGATGTTCATTTTTATGGAAAACACCTAAGATAATTGCACATCCAAGATCCATATGTGCTACCGTGTCTATCATGAATTTGGACAAGCCTTGAATGTTAGTTTCAGATCTAGAAGTTTGTTTGAAGTAGGACTCTAGTACCTGTGCCAAATTAATTTTATTTTTTTCATGCTTAGATGTATTTTTATAGAAGGTTGTTGTGATTTTGGTGTGCTTCTTCAAAACTATAAATTGTAATAATTTTTTATTGAAAAGTATAGCAGTTTTCTCCTAATAATATTATATTGTATCTTTTATATTATACATTTTGTAATTTTTCAATTTACACTCACAAATATCTTTGTAGCCTTGAATTTGAAAAAAATATTATCTAAGTCCTTCACAAAATATCTTCAATTCAAAATTTCATTTTAACATTATTAATGTGGTGGCTAAATTCTGCAACATGTTAGTATATCCTGTAAATCAAACTAACATGGAAAAATCCAACAAACCCTATGAAATATTGCTCCATACTAGATATGCTAAATTAAGACATTTAAACAACTAGAAATACCAAATGAAATGATTTTAAAGCACAAATAACATGAAGCAAATCTATCCCATATTGGATTGGTGCTCCTTATGATGTAGAAAGGATGCCCTTTCCCAATCCTTGATAAGCTTAGATTGCAAAGATGATGATATAGACAATGAGATACTTGAACTCAAGTTGCCTATAGTGTAGATGCTTGGATATGTGGCTGTTGTGTTGTTTGAAGGAGAGAAGCCTTCAACTTATAGTTGAGCTTGAAGAGAGGAGAGGCCAAATTGATGAATGTGGGATCATTCATGGGCCAATGACAAGATGCCACTTGTCAAGGTGTGAGAGGGTGAGGAATGTGCAAGTTTTGGCAAATGTGCCAATTTCAAATTTGAATTTGAATGACTTGACATGTTTTGGGGGGATGAAAGGTGCAATAAATGCCATGTTGACTTGTGCAAATAGCATTTAAAACCTTGTTGGAAGGGACAAGTCCCTTTTGGGGGGAAGATTCAAATTGGAAGAATATTTCATTTTGATTCCATTTTGAATGTAATTAGAAGAAATAATAAATCAAATAAATGATTTATTGGTGCAAGTGGGTGGGTTAGTTAGGAGTTTAGATTTGACTCTAGTTGAGTCAAAAGCTAGAGAATGGTAATTGTGATTTAGAAGTTAATTAATGTAGATTAATTAACTTGGATGATATTAAGAGGTGACATTTGATAAATCAAATGAGAAGAACTTTAAGGATTTGATTAAATAATTTTGATTTATTTAATGAACCTTAGTAAATTAATCAATAAATTGTCTAAATTGATTAATAGGAGAATTCGATGCACGATGTTAGTTTTGCATGTCTACATTTTTCCCCTCTTTGAAGCAATGTACTCGTTGCATTGGTTCAAAGAATGATTATGCCGACATCGAAATTAAAAAATTTCTGATTTTTTGGATGCCCCAGCGAAAAGAAATATGCTAGTACATTGCCCCCTCGAGAGATTGAGCGAAAAGATTCGATTTGAGGTGGATCTCACGATAAAGAGGTTCAAAATGGATGTATGGATGATGAGACTATATGATAATGGTGATGTAGATGAGATGTTTGGAAGATGCTTAGAATAACAAATTTATATTATCGTAAACAACTTTAAATGACTATGCAATGCATGTGAGATGGATGAGATGGATGATGTTGTCCTGATATGATGGTATGACATGATTATGCGAAATGAGAATACGGATGCAAGATGGATGCATTGTTAGCGTGACAGAAGATAGAAGAACGAGAGGGATAAACCCTTAAATCTAAGAAGAATGTAGAAGTCCAATAAGTCTCCTAGTCATCAAGACTTTATTGGATATGACGATGAATGATGATGATGTGTTGCTTATCTAGGGATGGGAAAAGAGCATACCTTTCTTTATGTTTGATAACACACATAGGTGCGATGGATCAAGGTATTAAGAACCAGGATGGCGTTGCACCTAGTGTGATGGACTTTGACTCGACAATCAGATAGGAGTACTCTTGTTCACACTTGACAAACATAACCTTATTCGGAATGCAGTTCAAATATCATAAACATCTCTGACCAAAACATAAAAAGTCAAGCCTTCTTATGTGGTCAACAAGATACCTAAAACATCCTTCCTACAAACAAAACAAAGGATGCATGACGAAGTTATTTTACAAGAATATCCAACAAGCACAATAGATAAAAAGATAATGATCGTTGCCCCATTCCTTTCTCTCTAAACCTGTTTTGTTTAGGCATCATCGAGAGGTCCTTGGAATGAGTGCAAAATAAGATAAGTCAAAAAGACCAAAATAAAGTAAACAAACAAGTTGATGTTCTTCGTACCGCTAGCCAAGGCTAAACTACTATGAGGTACCTGATGCTTATGTCCATCGTGGGAAAGCTTCATCCTAGGACATGTAGTGATCAGGGTTTTGGTGAGACTGATTACGTGATAAGCTATTGATACTCTGAGTTGACCAACTTGCTGACTTACTGACTTAGACCTTCGAGACTTTGACGATTAGGCGTTCACTTTAGAACCTGTTAAACTTGCTTCTGACTAACTCACCAAAGGGTGAAAGCAACAATGATTTATTATGAGTGATGACAATCACGGGTGAAAGCGAGATGAAACGGGTGCACCATTTTGGGTTTTTCAAATATTTTGAGGCTATTTTTGGTATTTTCAAGATTTTATGAATGTTTTTGGTATTTTCAAGATTTTACAATGAACAGACTAACTTAAAGACCTATCTTAGGGGTCTCGGGAGCTCATCCATAGATTAGCCTTGCCTACGTTATATACGCAGAGACCACATAGTTTGACTGGTGGTGGACTGACTTGATGATAATATGGACAAATGGATTGCCATTTTATTGCCTAAAGGACTGACTTAAGATGCAGACTAGATGGGCAAACGGATTGCCAATGCGACGGATGCCTAAAGGATTGACCTAACCGTCTCGGGGGATGATCAAAGATCAGCCTTGCCTATGTTCAAGCTCAGATAGACATAGTTCGACAAGGTGAAAGATTGACAAGACTCAATGATGAATTTTTGAAGATTTTCCGATATTTTGACATGTTTTTGTATTTTTTGATGATTTTTCTGAATGTTTTTGGATTTTTGAATGATTTTTTGCATGTTTTTGGTTTTTTGCATGATTTTGATGATTTGGATATGAACATGTGATGATATCAGTGCTCTGCTTCAGGATTTTGTCGAAAACCAAGCTTAATGGTTGATCAATCGGATCGATGGATGGATAGTTTGACTAAGTGTGTTAAGTCAAACGAAAGTGATAATGCACTTGTAAATTCTAGGAAGTTGTGTTATCCCAGAGTGAATTCGTACAAAAGGATAATTTGGCTAGGTGTGTTAAGCCAAACAAGGTGATCATTTGATAATTTGGCTAAGTGTGTTAAGCCAAACAAAGTGATGATAATGAACTTGTAAACCCAAGGAAGTTGTGTTATCCTAGAGTAAACTCGTGCACAAGATGATAGTTTGACTAAGTGTGTTAAGTCAAACAAGATGATGATTGATTGGATTCAATTGATCAAGATCGATGAAGCTTGAGTTAGAACAAAATTGCTTTGATGATTTGATGTGACACAGATGTGCGCATTAGATGTGACTGATATGGAATTTTTGAAAGATAAATCTTGATGAGGAACGTCTTCCTGTCAAAAATATGCCATGGGCTAGTGATTTGGATTCGTGTTCACAAATGCCTTGACCAATTTGATTTTATGTTTTCCAATGTTCGGATCACCACATAAGTGTGAAGATATAGATCAAGATTTATTCCTGAAGCGAGATGTAAATATTTTCCCCCCAGTGTCTAGCAATGTTTGAATGACCATGGGTGGATTCTTGGATATGAATGGATATGGATTATCTTGTGATAAGATATCAGTGTTCAAAAAGCGGATGCGCCTTTGGATAGTGGTTCAAGGTTCAAATAGCGTTGGGTAGGATGGGATCAATGATAATGACCCATGTCAAGATGTCTACCATAAGCAACTGTAAAGTGTGCACCAAAATTTTCCAAGATCAAGATAACTTGGAGTATGGATGCAGATGGAAAATGGATTGGATAAATGGTTCATGGATAAATGGATGATATGGATGGAATGTTGGCTTCATTATGGATGTGATAAGATGATTTCTCCTGAATTGGCGCACGTAGATGCTCGATTCTACACATGATGCCTGTTTGCCAGGTTTTCATCATGGTACTTGTCCAAAGCGCCACTGAAGTGGTTTTCACTAGAGGATGATTTTTTTCTTTACTGTTTTCAATCCTTTTTTTGATTTTTTGGATTTTTTGATCTTTTGATTTTTTTGTTGTTGCCAAGATGCCTATTTGCCAAGTTTTCATCAAGGTGACCATTTTTTCAGGACATTTTTCTATTTTTTTTTGTATTTTCTGAGAGATTTTAAGCTGATGCTGAACCACCTGGTGGTGCTGATGTTGATGCTTCTATCATAACGTGCCATCGGTATCCTATTTGAAGAAGTTGCTTTGCCAAGATACGTGCACTTGAATGCAAATTTTGAGATTCTTGATCTGCTTTGCTGATACCAGAGTTAACTCTGTCTTTGTGCGCACATCGCGATAGAGTGCCTTCTGAATCCTTATGATGAAGGGTCGCTGCCAATACATGGTGAATATGAGAATTGGATATCCTGCGTGGAGGCGTGGATGGAGTGTGTTTAGGTATAAAAGATGGATTGGTTGTCAGTTTGGAACCTTTGACTCTCCAAACTTGGGAAGATGAGCAATGGTGGGTGGATACGAAAGTGTGCATGGAATTAGGACCAACTGCTTGATACAATTTTTACGTTGCTTGAGAAGCTTTATTTTGCTTTTGCGGAAATCTTTGATGGATACATTTCCCTTTTTTATTTTGCCCCATAGTTTCTTTAACTGATGGAGTTTGATAGGGATAATCTTTCTTTGTATTTTTTGGTATCCATATATACTTGTTTTGTCCAATATGCTTCTTAGCTTCTTTTTCTTTGATAACGTTCTTCATGCTTCGATTCAAGTCTTTCTTTTGATGTTGGTCCCAATTCGTGGATGGGGTGATGGGTGGATGAAGATTCGTGACATGGCGGGTTGTAGTATTGGCATCAATTTCATCATAAGGATTCTTCGTGCTCCCCATGTTGATGTTTGCTCGAGATGAAGTTGCCCCCAGTATGGTGATAGTATTACTAATATGTTGAGATCCCTTGATTGTTGAGTAACCAAGGCCTTGACGCTTAGGATTGCCAAAAATCTGCACTGGTTCTAGGATACCCTCTTCATGTATGCCTAATCCTCTACCTTGATAATTCATCTGTTGAAAAAATTTATTTGCCATAGGATATGATTTACCTTGGAAACAAGGTGCTTCCCCTTCTCTGCTCTGTCGTGGACCTTCAAAAGTGTCAGCTTCTTTATTGATGAGATAGCTAGCCTTTAAAAAGGTGAGTGATCCAAGTTTATAAGTGATAGGATCTTCTGCATGTGGGATGTCTTCCTGATTGATCTCTTTGGCTTGATCTTGTAGTGCTTCTTCCAGAGGTATTGATGATTCACTGTCATTGTAAAAGTCTTCCTCATGATTTATTCTTGATATGCTTTCACATGATTTTTTTTGATTCACAACTTTTGTAGAAACCTTCTTCATGACCTATTTTTGATATGTCTCTGTATTTGTCTACATCTTGATCATGTGTACAAATGTTAAGAGTAGGAGACTCTTGTTTGTTGGTAATGATTTGAAGAGTATGAGACTCTTGTTTTTGAAGATCATCTACATGTCCATCCAAAGAAAGCATCTCATGGGTAGATGGAGGAGTATGTCCTATGCGGATATGGTCATCATTTGCGGCATCTTGTATAGATAAAAGAGTGCCCATTAGATCATTGTAGTATCTCGGAGATACAAATTCTTGATTTTGACTAATTCTGGAATTACTTTCAACATGATTTGGATCAAGTTCTTGACATGGGTCAATTTTAAAGAATGGACTTCTTTCTTGGATATCTTCATTAGGAAGTGGCTCAATATTCTCTTGAACTTTGAGAGGATTTGGATCAAATGTTGAGATAGGGATTCCTTCAATATCTTTAACCATGAGGTCAAAGGATGTCAATATGTTGTTGGAAGGGCCATTGCTAGACCTTGATGGAAGATTTTGATCATGCTTTGGAATATGTTCTTGAGATATGTCCTCTGACTTGTTAGGTGATGTAGAGACATTGTCAACATAATCATTGGTGGATGGATCTTGGTTTATGTCAATGGGATCAAATAATGTTAACACATCTTGAAATAGATCGCTAAAAAGTGGCTCTTGATGAATGATGATTTGATCAATGGATGGGGTAGACATATCTTCAATGTGCTCATTGATGGATTGATTGTTTTCAACAATTTTGGTGGAGGGATTGTCAATGTTCTCAAACATAGGATCAAATGATGTTAATGTTTCTTGGATTGGATCATTGTTGGGTATCGTGAGTGAGTTTTGATCATGATTGAAAAGTGCCTCTTGGTGTATGATGATTTGATCATTGAATGAGATGCGAACATCTTCAATGTGTTCATTGATGGATAGATCTTGATCATTGTTTTCAACAATTGCGGTGGGAATCTGTTGCAAGCTTTGTTAGGTGGGTAAGGCCTGCATTTGCTGCTGAGCCAACAACGCTTGTTGTTGGTCGTGTCATTGTTGTGCCAACAAAGCTTTTTGTTGGGCTCTTTGTTGTGCTACTTCTTCTTGAATTGATTGCAATAGTGCGTAGAATTCTGCTCACACTTGCGCTTGTTGGGCTACTTGAGCCGCTTGTGCTTGCTGAGCAACTAGCTGTGTACCTTGTTGGGCTTGGAGTGCCTTTTTGTGGGAAGCTTCTTGTGTAGCTTGCAACATGATGGAGAATGAATTGGTCGTGTTGTATTTTGGCGACGGTGGTGGTGGTGGTGGAATGGGAATGGTGTTGATTGTTGGGATTGCTTGGATGGTTGCCACCTGCTGTTGGGCTATCGATGGCAAAATGGGATGATTTGGTATGATGTTTTGATTTGGCATGATAGATTGAAATTGAATATTGTTGTGGTTGGGAATCATATTGCTTGGATTTAGGTAACTTTGATTTTGCATGTTGTTACCTTGACTTGAATCCACATATGGAGTTGCCAATATATTGCTAGGATTTTGAACAACATTAGGGGGATTTGCAAACATGTCGACCCCAAAGTTTACCAAGTGTGGATTTGAAATGGTCATGTTTGGTAAAGTTGCACTTGGTATGTATGGATTTGGTGGGATGATGTTTGGAAAACTCATGCATTGAGTGTTTGGTTGATAGATTTGCAGATTTGGACTTAGATTTAAATCTATCATTGGGAAAGGTGTTCCAAAATTTGGATCGGGCATACTCACATTCGTTGTACCATTGATGTTTGTATGAGATAATGCTCCCATGTATGCATTGTACAAGCTTTGAAAATCAAATGGTATTGCTAGGCTTGGATAGTTTAGTTGATTTGGGTTGCTCCTGATGGATGGATCGAATTTATATTCCATGTCCCTCTTGTGTTGAGATCGAGTTTGAACCATAAAATGAAGATCAATTTTCAAGAATGTAAGAGATGAACCTCTAATCCTTTAGATTGGTCTAAACCTTAGGTTCAAAGAAGCAAAGAACTAGGATAATTGAAGGATCAAAGTGATGATGAGGATGAGATAACGAAAGATGAGCGTTATGGATGAATGGAACTCTTAAAGAAACTTTGAAGGAAATGCTAAACTTTTAGGACTTTGATTGATCGTGATCGAATTGATGGTTTGACTAGGTGTGTTAAGTCAAACAAGAGTGATAAATGTAATTGTAAAACTCTAGGAAGTTGTGTTATCCAAGAGTGAACTCCTACAAGATGGTAGTTTGACTAATTGTGTCAAGTCAAACGAGGTGATGATTTGATAATTGGGCTAGGTGTGTTAAGCCAAAGAAGATGAACTCGTAAACCCTAGGAGGTTGTATTATCCAAGAGAGAACTCATTTATAAGATGATGGTTTGACTAGATGTGTTAAGTCAAACAAAGATGTTTTGATTTCGCCTAAAATTTTACCATAAAAGATGTTTACAAAGTTTCCAAGAGTTGTTGGTGAGATGGCAATTTGACTAATTTTGATGGTTGAGAGATGGATGAAAGTGATTGAATTTGATCCTAGACTTGACCTAGAATAACTCTTCTACTTACAAAACCTCAGTGTTGAAGAACACGCTATATTTCCTATGAGAGGAAAGTAAACCTTTCAAACAATTCAGAATCTCAAGATGCTCCTCACTAGCTTTAACACTAAGCTTTTTGAACTTCGATTTTGGGATTTTGATCATGTTAGAAAACACATGTGTAATCAAATTTGTCTTTTATCTTGGTTAAATGAGGTTCTTTTTATCCAAAACACTTTCTTTCTTAGGTTTTCAAACTATATGTCTAATGTCCCATTCTCTTTCTAATTCCATAAGGTCCTTTATGCAGAAATCGAGGAAAATAGGGCAAAAGTTCCTTATGTTTATCCTTATTGGAAACAAATGACGATAGAATTCGAGCACTTAGAAACCTCTAAGGATATGATCCCTAGGGAAAGCAAGAGTACTCAAATTCGTCAAGGATATTTATTTCCTCCAAGGTGTTTGAAATTTGAGGCTCATGTGAATGTTCGTTTTTCAATGTTTTGAATCCAAGCAAAGTGTTTTTGATTCCAAGCACTTTTACAACCCTAGGATGATGAGGCAATATCTTGTTGGGTTCCCACTTGGATAAATCCAGCTGCGCATATCTTGTGCGAATGGCTAAATGCTTGACCACACTGGCTCCCCTCCACGACACTCACTTATTCGGGTCAGCCAAGCATTAGTACCCATGAATCTCCCATGGCATACTTTCCATTTCCACAACAAGACCGCATGTTATGTGGGGCGGCTTCAGAGGACATGACCTCTTGCACCAACAAGATAGATAAGGTTTTGGCCAATTTCTAAACAAGGGGTTCTAATTCAGGCATTCCGTTCATGTGGGATTATCCAACATCGGTGAGAGTCCATTGCTGTCCATCTTGTCGGAATAATCCTCGTGATATTGGCCTTTGTTCCAATATCCACACTTATATCCCGGGTGGAAGTCGCTTGTTTTTAGCGTGTTCCCGGTTGGGTCGCTCCCTTGGGTGATTACTTTTTCCCACAAGGCAGGCCCTCTAAGATAAACAAAAGCGAGCTAACATATCCTGTCGTTCACACAACCTTTGTTGAAAAAAAAAGGGGAGAACCTCCGCAGTATATCGTGCTCACACTCGCATGTGTTGTTCAATTTTAGATCCCAAATCGAAGTGTGGAGGCAATATTTTTGACAACTTAACATCACCAAAATGCTTTTGATTCTCAAGATCGTTGTGAAGCGTGAGAGAAGCTTATACGCATTTCAATGATGTTAATTTGTGAAAAAGATTACAAAACATGAAAGACACTTATTCATTTTAATACCTCAAAGTAGTGATGAGTTCGTTTTAAGCACCAATTGAAATGTGAAGTTGCCTTGTTCAGTTTTAGACCAAATTGAAATCTAGTGTGTTTCTAAGGTTCAATTTTAACCAACTGGAAAATGTCAAATCAAATGGTTAATTTTAAACCTAGAAATGAAGTTGAGTTGTCCTAAAACAAAAAATAAAAGTAGAAATGCATGCCCTCGACTATTACAATAAGCATTTAAAAATGATTTTTCCAATCTAATGGGCAATTCTCCAACTCAAATGTGCTTGGCATTTTTTGGATTCTCTTCACTTTCTTACTTCGTTATATTAATGATCCCAATGTGAGAGAGTCTACCGTTGATTCTTTGTGCAAACTTTGAAGTTTCAGCCATATGCCACCCTGCAATATAAATCAAATTGCATTCAAAAAGTAAGGAATAGGTGGCATTCTTTCTAAGCAATTGTCCAATCAACACTAAGAGTCAAATCTTATTTAGCAAAATCCCAAGTGACAACATTGAATCCTTGATATGTGTGTAGACTGTAAAATCCCCAAATAATAGTAATTAAATTCTGCAAGGATCATGTCAAAGTTTAGTCATATGCAGATATAAGTCAGATTGCATGAAGTAGAAATCATAAGAATTTGGCAGAGCATCGAGCTTAAGATTCTCATAAAACAGAATATTATTTAGCTTTCATAAATCATAAAGCAAAATATTGAGCTAAAGTAATGAGAAAGTCACTTCTAATAAAACAGATTTTATAACCGTAAATAAAAAGCTACCAATCTCCCTGCTATTGATCTCACTCTTTGCCAGTTGGTTTCATGAATGCATTGACTTTATGAAGATATTGAGCCTTGTGCCAATGTAGAAGGTAGAGTGGAAAGCTACGAAATTTATGAGAAAGCATAAGCAAATCTTTGCGAATAATCTACGCAACATAGCTGCAACCCAACAGTGAAATGCATAGTGATGATTATTTCAGCATTTATTGAGCATACCACTTGCCATGTGAGTGACGATGGTGGAGACTAAGCAGGTTGAAGACAGCATATTTATTTATGATCCAAACAAATTTAGAAAGGCGTAGTAAAGGCGTAGCATCAAATCAACAAAAAAAAAAAACAACTCAATCTTTGACTAGCATCCCCTCTGTATGCTAAGAAAGATTTTGTCAGATACTATAGGCACCAAATCTTGAATCTGAAAATAGAAAATCCGCCCAAAGCTATCTCTGTGAGTCTCAGATGACACAAAATATAGAACAGATCAGACGCATTAAATTGATTGACATGATGTCTCAACCAATATGCATGGCACACATATGATATTTAAGGCTACTGGCAGGTAGATGTGATAAAAGAGAGTGGAGAGAATAGTAGGAGAGTCCTGGGCATCAAAAGTCATCTGGAGAAGGCTATTCGTGATGTTGACAGATACAAGCATTTGTTCATTAACCTATGTTCATGTGTTTGGTCGTTTTGAATGCTAGCATTTATCATGTAAATTTCTTACTAAAGATAAACCGAAAGAATGCAGCGAATAACTATGAAAGCTATCAAGCTAATGCAGTTGGAAGGTGTGAAACCAAATTTAACTATGATTGTAGATAGTGAAGGAATCCTCGACGATCAAAAGGATATTATTAAGCCATGGAGAGTGGCATTGTTTGTAAAACACTCCACTCCACACCTCTCCTACCGCTGTGGCTCCTGTAGTCCAGTCTCCATTTTTATCACCAAAAAAAATGAGAAATGATCCCATAAAAAGAAGATGATAGATCAGTCATAAGGCTAGAGAATACGTGACTGAGAATCACTACAACAAAGGTTGCTGCACCGTCTATATCCGTAGGGCATCAAGACAAGGAAAGTGCTGGTGGGTTTTAGCAGGGATGGCACTGTGGCCGCATCACGAGGCAGTCACCATATGGTTGCTCACAGAGAACCATCGGAGCTAAGGACCATGGTTACCTTCGACAGTGTAGATAACTCGCTTATCTGGATAGATTGTATATGAACGAATGCACTTGCCTATATTGATAGTCCTCAAGGAGCAGTGTTTATTACCTTTAGAGATGTACCTAGAGGTTGGCGGCGACGTCCACCAAGATGTCAGTTTACGCATTCACTAAAGGAACTACGACATCCTTCTAAAATATATCAAGCCTACTCATCTGGGCGCATTTAGTTTGATATTACTCGTTGTATAGTGTAAGGCAGTTCCTAAGGCATGAGAATAACATAGAAAATAACAAAAGCCAGTGTTAAATTCATCGCGCAATGAGAATAAAAAGCAGTTTCCACATCGGGCTTTGTGGAGCGGCATCAAAGATTCCTCATGATTTCCTCGAGCAATAAAAAGAAGAGCATCATTATACCATTTTAGTCGAGTGGTAAATGAAATGTGGAATCATAGACAAAGCACGTGAACTGCTGAATAGAGCACCTAAAGGAAAATGAGGTTTCTATATTAAATATAGTAGAAGGACATCAATGACGCCACTACAAATCCACGCCACTAGAAACAAAAAACCAGACTTATACTGAAAACAACTTGATTGAGAGACTTATCAATCAAACATAACATGATGTAGTTTTTTTTTTAAAAAAAAGAAAGACATTGTTTTGTTTTTCTCTATGTATCAACATCCATAGACTAACAAATGAAAACATTTGACTCTGAAGCAACCTTAGAGACTATGCGCATAGACAAAATAGTTAGTGGATGACCTTCTACTTCAAACATACCGACCTTCACAACTGTAAGAAATATCATAGAGAATAAAGCTATGTAAATGAGACCGAATGCAGTTTGTTACTTCAGGAGAAACATCATTCAAAGCTGGACTCATGGTAGGAATGATATAGGATGGGCAAGAATATGGTGACCAGCTTCATTCTTAGCACAGATTTTAGCACCGATTTATGGAGAGTTTAGCTTGACAATAGCATTTTATGATGATTTTTTCTAACTGGATTACAACATCACTATGCGAGAAAGAGTAACAAACATCAAAATGAGAACTGCAATTAGTCTGCACCATTAAAGACAATTGACCATGCTAGAATTGAACTCAACTATCTTTGTAAACTACAAATGCCACACTTGTTTCATTTAACTAAAATAACAAGACTATTAACAGTTAATAAACCATACAAAATATAAATGGCTTACAAATAGTCAGAACCATGAAAGAACCAAATATTCAGTATTTGCCAACCATTGATCAATTTATGCTTAAGATCCAGCAAACATGAAACATATACATATTAGAGAAATTTTCAAACATGCCCTCCTTCTAGCGCCATTTTGTGGTGGCTAAATTCTGCAACATGTTAGTATATCATGTAAATCAAACTAACATGGAAAAATCCAACAAACCCTATGAAATATTGCTTCATACTAGATATGCTAAATTAAGACATTTAAACAACTAGAAATACCAAATGAAATGATTTTAAAGCACAAATAACATGAAGCAAATCTATCCCATATTGGATTGGTGCTCCTTATGATATAGAAAGGATGCCCTTTCCCAATCCTTGATAAGCTTAGATTGCCAAGATGATGATATAGACAATGAGATGCTTGAACTCAAGTTGCCTATAGTGTAGATGCTTGGATATGTGGCTGTTGTGTTGTTTGAAGGAGAGAAGCCTTCAACTTATAGTTGAGCTTGAAGAGAGGAGAGGCCAAATTGATGAATGTGGGATCATTCATGGGCCAATGACAAGATGCCACTTGTCAAGGTGTGAGAGGGTAAGGAATGTGCAATTTTTCGCAAATGTGCCAATTTCAAATTTGAATTTGAATGACTTGACATGTTTGGGGGGGATGAAAGGTGCAATAAATGCCATGTTGACTTGTGCAAATAGCATTTAAAACCTTGTTGGAAGGGACAAGTCCCTTTTGGGGGGAAGATTCAAATTGGAAGAATATTCCATTTTGATTCCATTTTGAATGTAATTAGAAGAAATAATAAATCAAATAAATGATTTATTGGTGCAAGTGGGTGGGTTAGTTAGGAGTTTAGATTTGACTCTAGTTGAGTCAAAAGCTAGAGAATGGTAATTGTGATTTAGAAGTTAATTAATGTAGATTAATTAACTTGGATGATATTAAGAGGTTACATTTGATAAATCAAATGAGAAGAACTTTAAGGATTTGATTAAATAATTTTGATTTATTTAATGAACCTTAGTAAATTAATCAATAAATTGTCTAAATTGATTAATAGGAGAATTCGATGCATGATGTTAGTTTTGCATGTCTACAATTAAATTTTTATTTAATATATTTTTTTAGATGTACCCCTAACTCCCATATCCTTTTAACATTATATTGGTCATCTTTTAAATAAATTTTGATCTTCCAAGCCTCTCCATAGGGATGTTGTTTTTCTGGTGGAGGACAAACCATGGAAACAATTCCTTGACTATGAGGGTCTCCCCTTTCGGTGTCGGAGGTGTTTCTCAGTGGGTCATCTAGCCTTTGCCTATCCTCATGCCCACCGTAAGGGCGCCACAACTTGGTGGAAGGATTCTCTCTTGGATCACCTTACGGTGGGCTCTCCTTCAGATGTTTCTTCAATGGGGGTTGATGAACATACTTCTAATCCTCTCTCAGACTTACCTTCCGTGGATCCTCTTTTGGAGTGTTCTGTTGACGCTGGTAAGACTATGCCTGTCCATTCTGCTGACGCTGGTAAAACTATGTCTGTCTGTTCTACTAACGTTGTTGTCTCTGTCTACCTTATGATAGACACCTATGTTGTTCCTTTCGTTGATTCATTATTGTGTGCTTCACTTCCTTTTCTTGGTGGTTCCTCTCTTGTGGTGCCTACGGTGGAGCCGCTCCTTTCCTCAGTGGTTCTTGACTCTGGGCCTCCTTGGTCGGTTGTCCTTCAGAAGAAGAAGGGCCCCTCCCTTTCGGTTGCTGCTTCCCGGCCCAGGTCTGGTAGCGTCATCCTGGACCCCTCTGGTTCATGGGTTGTTTGATTTATTTGTTTTTTCATCATCTATCAATTAGTTGTTTCTGGTTGTGCCTATAGTTCAAGTTATGTTTGAACTATGGTTTCCTTTAGCCTTTTTGGCCACTTGTGAAGGGTTCGGCATCCTATAAATGCTGCTTAACTTTTCAAAAACATTAATACATAAATTAAATTAAGTGATCTTCCACAAACATTGATACATAAATTAAATTAAATTAATATAGCAAAAATTAAATAGAGATCAACTTGGATACCATTATTTGTAACTACAATGAAAGTTGTCTTATTAAGGTGAGGCTTATGAATTCATTCAAGTTGTTCGTGAGTGTAATTGGTGTAGACACTATTTTTCAAAAACTTCAAACAGTGAAGCACATTAGTATTATTAATCTGTTTAAAGAAAGTAAAACCAACATCTCTATCAAACATTGAATCATACTAAATAATTCAAATAAAAAACTAAAATACCAAAGAGACTCATTGAAAGAATGTGAATTATGTTCAAACATATCCCATAGTGGGAGTGGTGCCCCTTATTATGTGGAAAGGATACCCTTTCTCACCCCTAAAAAGCAATAATTCCAAGATGCAAGTGATAATAGTGCAAATGCATGAGATTGTAGGTCAAGTTCTGTAGGATCAATTCAATAGAGGAGGCCTCTATTTATAACCAAGAAGGATGGAAGAATGAAAAACATGGGGGATGTGGGACAAAAAATGTGCCAATGAAAAGATGCCACTTGTCAAAATCCCAATGGAGGGAGGTTGAGCATATTTGGTCAATGTGCAAGTTTGAATTTTGAATTTGATGAAGTGACATGTTTAGGGGGGATGAAACATGAGTTAAATGCCAAGTTTGACTTGTGTAAGATACATGTAAGATTTCTTAAATGCTATGTTGGAGGACAAGACATGTGGGAGCGAAAGTTCAAATTTGAAGAATATTCCATCTTGATGCCCTTTTTGAATGAAATTGAGGAATTAATAAATCAATTAAATTGATTTATGTGCACAAGCTGCAAATTATAGAGAAAAGAGGATTTATATTATCATTAATAATTGTTAGATTAATTTAAGTGAAGATTAGCTGACATTCAACATTTGAGTTAGATTTTTTGGATTTGTTTAAATCAAACAGGAGGAAATAATGGACATTAGCCATTTAATTAAATACATTTGATTTAATAAAATGAAGAAACTTTAGGATATAATTAAATAAAAATGATTTATTTACTAACCTTAGGAGATTAACCAAAAAAAACTAATTTATTTGATTGATGGGAAAATATGATTTAATTAAATATGACGAATGCATGATGTCAATTTTGCATGTCTACATTTTTCCCCTCTTTGAAGCAATGTACTTGTTACATTGGTTCAAAGAAATATGTTTTCAAGATTGAAGTTTAAAAAAAAATATGATTTTTTTAGATGCCCCAGTGAAAAGAAGTACATTGGTACATTGCCTCCTTGAGAGATTGAGCGAAAAGTTCAATTTGAGGTTGATCTCGTGAAAAAGAGGTTCAAAATGAATGTATGGATGGTTAGACTAACAAATCTATATGATAATGATGATTCAAATGAGATGTTTTTAAGATTCTTAGAAATCTATATCATCCTAAACAACTTAAATGATTATGCAATGCTTGTGAGATGGATGAGATGGATGACGTTATCCTATGATGATATAATGTGATTATACAACATGATAGTATGGATGTAATATGGATGCAATGATGAAATGGTACTATGTTAGCGTGAAAGAGAACAAAAGAATGAGAGGGATCAACCCTTGAATCCAAGAAGATGCAGAAGTCCAACAAGTCTATTAGTCATCAAAACTTTATTAGATATGATGATGAATGATGGTGATGTATTGCTTATCCAAGGATGGGAGAGATAAAGAGAAAAAAATTCCTTATGTTTGATAATAGGCATAGTTGTGATGCATCAAGGTATAAAGAACCAGGATGGCATTGCACCTAGTGTGATGGACTTTGACTTGACCATTAGATAAGAGTACTCTTGTTCACACCTGACATACAAAACCTTATTCAGATTGTCGTTCAGATATTCTAAACATCTCAAACCAAAACATAGTAAAGAAAGCCTTCCTATGTGGTCAACAAGACATCTAAAACACCATTCCTACAAACCAAACAATGCACACATGACAAAGTTATTTTATAAGAATATTCAACAAGCATAGCAAATAAAAAAATAATGATAGTTTCCCCATTCCTTTCTCTCTAAACCTTTTGATTAGGCATCATCAAGAGGTCCTTGGAATGAGCACAAAATAAGATTTAAGTCAAAAAGACCAAGATAAAGGAAATAGACAAGCTAATGTAGTTCGTACCGCTAGCCAAGACTAAACTATGAAGATGCCTAATATTGATGTCCATTGTGCGAAGGATGCATCCTAGGACATGTTATCATTAGGTGATGATGAGATTGAATGTATGATAAGCTATTGATACCAAGAGTTAACCAACTTGTTTACTTACTGACCTTGACTTGAGACTTTGACAATTTGAGATTTCACTTTAAAACCTATTGTAGATGTCAAAATCTGCATTTTATTAAAAAAACTTCAATACACACACACACTCTTAGTATGCTTAGTATTTTAAAATAAAGAAAATAATAAATATCTCTATGATATACTCCAACATGCTTGATTTAAAAAATAACAAACTAAATTAATTGAAAGCATAAAAGCATATTGGATACCTATTCCATATTGGATTGGTTCACCCTTGACATGTAGAGGAGCCCTTTCCCAATCCTTGCCAAGCCTTAAAATGATGATAAAGAAATGCAAAATGAACTCAAATGCCTATAATAAGAATGCTCAAATTGTATATGGAAATGAAGGAGAAAAGCCTTGAATTTATAGATGTGATTGAGAAAAAAGAAGCAAAGTGGATGAAAGTTGGACTAATCCTCAACCAATAGATTCATGTCACTTGTCAAGATGTCAATGGGCTAAGGATGTGCAAGTTTTGATGAATGTTCTCATAAATGCCATTGGCTGAAATTTGAAATTTGAAAATTACATTAAATACATATGGTTGAGAGTTTTGGGGGGGAATTTGTTTGGACAAAAAATTGAAACAAATGGAGTTAACGAGGGCATATTCCTTGGGAATATGCTTTGTGCGGAAAATAGAGTTTTAATAGATCAAAATAAATGATTTATTGTGCAAGTGGAAAAAGCTAGAGGATGGGACATGAATTAGAGTTAGCATCAATCATGATTTGATTAATTAAGATGATGATTAGTAGACATGACATTTGATTTAGATTTTTGGATTTGTTTAAATCAAATGAGAAGAAAAGAATTTTAGATTTGGTTTAAATAAAGATTTAATTTATTTAAAAGAGGATGATGTTAGCGATTTCAATGAAATAAAATTTGATTTATTTAATTAAATGGAGAAATTTTAGAAGTTAAATAAATAAGATTGATTTATTTAATTAAAGGGGGATTTTAGGATTGATTTATCATTTAATTAAATAAAATTGATTCATTTAATTGAAAAATGAACACTAAGGAATATTAGATGTGTGATTGTTGATTTTGCATGTCTACATTTTTCCCCTCTTTGAAGCAATGTACTTGTTGCATTGGTTCAAATAATGATGCCACCAAGATCGAAATTAAAAAATTCTAATTTTTTCGGTTGCCCCAGCAGAAATAACTACATTAATACATTGCCCCCTCGAGAGATTGAGTGGAAATTTCAATTTGACAGTCAATCTCGTGACAAAGAGGTTCAAAATGGATGTATGGATGGTGAGACTAAAAAATGTATATGATAATGATGATGCAATTGAGATGTTTGTAAGATTCTTAGAATAAAAATTCTATATTATTTTAAACAACTTAAATGATTATGCAATCTATTTGAGATGAATGAGATGCGTGATATTGTCCTATGATGATATGATGTGACTATGTAGGATGAGAGTACAGATGGAGGATGGATGTATTGATGAAATGATACATATGTTAGTGTTAAAGAGGATAGAAGAATGAGAGGGATCAAATATTGAATTTGAGAAGATGCAGAAGTCCAACAAGTCCATGTGTCAATGACACTTTATTAGATATGAAGATGAATGATGATGATGTATTGCTTATCTAAGGATGGGAGAGATAAAAAGTATAACTTTATTTATGTTTGATAACACACATAGGTACGATGCATCAAGGTATAAAGAACCAAGATGGCGTTGCACCTAGTGTGATGGACTTTGAATCGAAAATCAAATAGGAGTACTCTTGTTCATACCTGACATACACAACCTTATTTAGAATGTTGTTCATATATTCTAAAAATCTCAAACCAAAACATAAAAAACAAGTCTTTTTATGTGGTCAACGAGACACCTAGAACATCCTCCCTACAAACAAAACAAGGCATGCATGATGAAGTTAATTTACAAGAAAATCCAACACGCACAACAATAAAAAAGACAATGATTGTTGCCCCATTCCTTTCTCTCTAAACCATTTTGATTAGGCATCATCGAGAGGTCCTTGGAATGAGCGTAAAATAAGAGAAGTCTAAAAGACCAAGATAATGTTCTTCATACCGCTGGCCAAGACTAAACTATAGTGATGTCTGATGTTGATGTCCATCATGGGAAGGATGCATCCTAGGACATGATGTGATTAGGTGATGATGAGATTTGACTAGATGATAAGCTATTGATATTCTGAGTTGATTAACTTGTTGACCTATTGACCTAGACTTGAGGCTTTGACAATTTGAGATTTCACTTTAAAACCTAGTAGATTCGCTTCTGTGTGACTTATTAAAGGATGAAGGTGATGAATATTTTATTAGGAATGAGGATTATTATAGGTGAAAGCAAAATGACATGGATGCACCATTTTGGGTTTTTTCAAATGTTTTGGGGCTTTTTTTGGTATTTTTGAAATGTGTTTGAGGCTGTTTTAAAGAATTTTGAGATGTTTTACAATTTTTTTTGGTATTTTTTGAGATTAATGAACAAGAGACTAACTTAAAGACCTATTCTAGGGGTCTCGAGAGCTGATCAATAAATTAGCCTTTCCTACATTATACACGTAGAGACCACGTAGTTGGACTGATGACAGACTTGATTACTGATGAGATAGATGGGCAAACAAATTGCCATTTCTATTGTGACGAACACCTAAAGGATTGACCTAAAATATCTCGAGGGATGATCAAAGATCAACTTTTCCTATGTTCAAGCTCAAAGATAACGTAGTTTGGACAAATGATGAGTCTACTAACTTGATTTTTTGAATGTTTTTGGATTTTTGATGGATTTTTTGAATTGTTTTGGATTTTTGATATGATCTAGATGGTTTTGGATATTAAGATTTTTTGATTTTTTTAAATTTTTGATGGATTTTTTATGTTTGTCTGAATGTTTTTAGATTTTTGATGTTTAAGGAAGATCACAAGACTAAACACGAATATAATACAATGCAAGTACGGGAACATGCACCCAACATGATGTGATATACTACTTTGATACAGGTAGGACAAACTGACCTTGGGAATATGCCAGGTAGTACTAAGGTGGAACATGATATGAACACAAGATCGAGTTATGGTACAAATGTGAACAGATGGTGGAAGGATAAATTGAATGTAATGGATGAGTGAGTGTCTAGAATAAGCCGTGTAGATCCTAATGGATGGAGAATGCTTTATTTATGCTTGGTGCCTATTTAGCTGGTTTTCACCAAGGTACTTGTCCAAAGCACCACCGAAGTGGTTTTCATTAGAGGATGATTTTTTTATTTACTGTTTTCAATCATTTTTATGATTTTTTTGGATTTTTTGATTTTCTTTTTTGTCACCAAGACACCTGTTTACCAATTTTTCATTAGGGTGACCATTTTTTCAGAACATTTTCTAATTTTTTTTTTTGTATTTTTTGGTTCTATACCTTGAAAGATTTTAGGCATAATTTTTGTTGAGATAGGAGTTTTTCATGGGATCCTCCAAAGGTTCACCTTCTGGTGTTGATAACTGATATGCCCCTAATTTATAGCTTTCTGTGATGATGAAAGGTCCCAACCAGTTGGGCTAAAATTTACCTTTGCTTTTTGGGTTTGGCACGTTCTTCTGGTTCTCCTTTAGCACAAGTTCACTGACTTGGAAGGTCTACCTCCTGATCTTGTTAGAACTCTACTTAAGTTAGTTTTGATACACCTATAGATGGTTTAGGGCATCCATACATCATTCATCTAGTAATTCCAACTCATTCATTCATGAGACCTTGTATTCTTCATCTGTGATGAGGTTTTGCAATGATATTCTTAGGGATGGGATCTAGATCTCAATGGGTAAGATGGCTTTTGATCCATAGACTAGGGAGAAGGGTTTGGTACCAATTGGTGTGTGGATGCTAGTGTGATAAGCCCATAAGAAAGGATTTAGCTAGAGATGTCAGTCACGACCAATGTCATTGACTGTTTTCTTAAGGATTTTCAGGATGGTTTTATTGGTGGCTTTTGCTTGGCCATTGCTTTAGAGATAGTATGGAGTGGAAAAGCGATGTTGGATATTGAATTTTTCACATAATTCACAAACATCCTAATTCTGGAAAGGTGTCTCATTATGGGTGATCCCACAATAGTGGTTTACAATTTTTGGCCAAACTAGACACTAAAATTATTATTTTTAACTAAATCTTCACATCTGGGCACCAATAGCAGCTAAACTGTGAGGAATTTGAAGATGATCCAAACTAGAGTCTCATCAAAATTTTGTCTGTAGATTCTAAAAATATTTTTTTCAGAAAACAACATTTTAAAAAAGTGACGCTCACCGTGTACAACATAAATTTTTTTGTATGAAGGATAAAATTATATTTTTTTGCATTTATATTTGTAACTACGATATCTAGCACTTTCATTTGGTCTCATAGTTTTTTATTGAATATTTTTTCCTTAATCAGGTTTCGAAGTCAAACCAATTGCAATTCAGACATAAGCGAACTGTATACAAGATAACTTTTTCTGTATGTATTGAAATTCAATTTATTTTTTTAATGGATCAAGCACATCAATACCCAACATGAACATATTTAAAAAAATATATATTTTGATAATTTTCTATTTTTCCACATGAGCAAAATAAAGAGCTTAATTTTTGGTGAAAACCTTATGTTTAATAAAACTGAAAAAACACATACATAATAAAACCAAAACATATTATAATTATATTTGTTGGATAGCTCATTTAGAGGACTACCGTATTCTCTTTAGGTTTGTGAAGTCTCCTCCATTTTCATCCTCAACCTATGCTTTGAAGGGTAAAAAATTGGAAGTTTTTTGTAAGAGAGGGTGGGAAGGTGGGAAAAGGGGTGTTCGCTTGAACCCCGGTTCGCTTGAACTAGGGTTTTGAGCGAACCCCCTTCCACAATGGAAAATACATGTTTCCACATTCAAAGGGGTTCGATCGAACCCTCGTTCGAATGAACCCCTTTTGGGTTCACTCGAACCTTGAGCTCGTTCGAACCCCTCAAAATGATTTTTTTTGAGTGGGGGAATTTTTTGGAGTTTTTCCTTCCTCATTTGAACTGTAAACGACTTTTGTTAGTTCACCCATATATGAGATAATAGCTTTGGGGACATCGTACTAGCAAGTGAGATAGTTCAGGATGAAATTAGATATCTTCTTTCCCATTATGTAGTTCATGGGAATGGCTTTGGTTTAATTTGTAAAGTACTTCATGGTCGTGATGATGAACTTGTGGCCGTTGGATGACATGGGTGTGATTTTTTTGATGAGATCGAGCCCCCATTGTCAAAAGGGCCAAGGTGTAACAATAGGATGAGGCTCTTCAGTTGGTGCATGAATGAGGTCCCCGTGTTACTGACACTACAAACATCTTCTGATGAAGTCATGTGCATCTCTCTCGATTGTTGGCCAGTAGTATTCGATCCTCAACAACTTCTTAGCCAAGGTCATACCACTAGAGTGTGATCCACAAATTCCATTGTGTACCTTAGTTAATGCTCAGGACTTCCTCAGTGTTTAGGCAACGTAATAGAGTTCCTTCAATGCTCCTACAATGAAGGGTTTCTCCTAGGATGACAAAGCGGGTTGACTTCTTGACAGAGGCTCATTTAAGGTTCACAGTTATATCGGTGGGCAAGAATCCTATTATTAATTATGTGTAGATTTCATAATATCATGGATCACCATGACCAACAAGTTCACATATGAATTGAGACTCTGGTACCTCGAATGCTAGTACAAGAAGCTACTCTACCAAGAATTCTTGCCTTGGGATGTTGTCCGAGAATTCCAAGAGTGATCCAATTGTAGCCATTACATCTACTGCTCTGTTGTTTGCTATAGGTAGTTTGTTCAAATGTGATATCAATGAATGACTCTTTGAGGGTTTTGACCAACTTCTTATATGGAGTCAATTTATTATCCTTTATGCAATATTCATTATTTTCTTGATTGATTATGAGCTAAGAGTCCCCATATACCTTTAGAGCCATGATATGCTATTGTACTACAATCCTTAATCCTATGACAAGAGCCTCATACTCTACTATGTTATTCGTGCATGGGAATGACAACTTGTAAGATTTGGGTATGCAGTCTCCTTGGGGAGTTATGAAGAAAATTCCCACTCTTCATCCATGTTGTGTGTAAGATCCATCAAAATACATCTTCCAATGGTCTACTACACTTAGGTTGAAAATTGATTCATTGGGGAATTATGAAATATGTGGTTTTTTTGCATATATAGGAGCCTCTACTACTTGATCTGCAATTTCTTATCCCTTGATGGCCTTGTGCTCCACATATTCAATGCCATTTTTCGTCAATATCATGACCCATTTGGCTATCTGTCCTGTGAGAGTAGCCTTAGAAAGTAGGTACTTGAGAGGATCTATCTTTGTGATTAGCTTGATTTGATGAGCAAACCTATAGTGTCTAAATTTCTAGGCCGCAAACACACCTACCAAACAAGATTTTTCAATAATAGTATAGTTTAGGTCATGTCCCACCATAGTTCTGCTAATATAGTGTATTGCTCTCTCTCTTCCATTTTCATCGTGTTGAGCTAATAGAGCACCAAGAGCTGTTATTGTTGCTAAAATGTACAAGATCAGTGATTTTCCTAGGGTTGGTGACATCAAAACTGGTAGCATGAGTAAGTATTCTCTATTTTTGTTATTGTTTGATATATGATAAGAGTCCTTGAGATTTTCCATGGAACTTACCTATCTTTCTTGCTCAGGGGTTCGGCTATAGCCCATGAGGATTCATGATGCCAATAGGGTAGGGAGGAGAACGAGCATGGGTTTGGTTCTTTTGGATTCTATTCTCATATATTTGTTGCTTCTTATATACATGGACACACAAATTCTCACATCCATTTATCCACAAAAGCCATACTTTATTCTATCCATTGTATTTGTCATTATTTCCACAACTCTCTTTTCAACTTCTTCAATAGATTACTTATACACAATTGTTTATCACTATCTCATGTATTCAAAATCTTCTATTTTATCTCTTTCTATTTACAAGAAATAATGCTAACCTATTTTATTCTATATCTATATTTTTTCCTTTACAATGTTGCACAGATACAATAGGCATTCAAGGAAATTAGTGTATTGTAAATTGTCTATTTCAAATTCTTTCATGGTCCAACAAGTTGATCCAATGTTACTCACTCTTTTTGAACACCACCAATAGTACATGTACATACAAAAATTTCCTATTATCAATAAATAGATATGGTGAACCAATTGTAAATATTATTAATTATTTCTCCCACTTTATTTGCAATGGAATGTAATTATCCCAAGAATCTATCTTTCTAGATAGAAAAATGAGCATGGTGAATGACATGCTATGTAATTCATAAACACAAAACTATTCTTTGTTGATGAGCATGTTGCTTTTGCAGGTGGAAATTTGCATAATTGTAGTCATCGAATATTTTATTCATTGGATGGATATTTGCATAGCACATATTTCATTAAAAATCATAGAGATGGAGAAACACAAGTAGCTCTTTTGGCCTATAGAGTGTGTAGGGAAGTGTTAGAAAATTCATGTCATTTTTCATGACTTCAAAATTCATGGAATTTTCAAGAACTTATAAGTTATGTTGTTTGCTATGGATTTTATAACGCTTCTAATTGCATACTGTGTAGGCCAAGAGTGCTTTGGTGTGCATGCACTGAATTTTCCACATGGTGATTATTTCGATTTCATGTTGCGTATATGTCTACTTCAATACGGGTGCTCCAAAAAATATGTTCATCACTCCCAACAATATAATGCTTTCATATCAATAAATAGATTTGGTGAACCAATTGAGTAGAATACATTTTTTCAAGTCAAATAAATAATTGTTTCCCCACAAAAAAATGCATAGCTTTTAATTCAATTATTCTAAAAATACAAAATATGTATGTTATGTCATCATATTCTTCCTCTCATGAGGTTTGTTTATTCATTTTCCATCAAAGATGGTGTAAGTTAGTCTTCAATTGGACTATGCACATATTTCCTCTCTAGGTGCTATTTTTTCTTATTCTATTTGATCATCCATTTATTATTTTGGTTTAACTAAGTCCTTCTAATTTTGTTCATACACAAATGATAGAACATCTTTTTACTAGAATCAATCAATAAAAATTTGATATTTTTTACTTTCAATTTCCTTGTAATGGACTAATTTTGAATACTTTCTACTTGTGACCATTTTATTATACTACTACTAACCCATAAACTGCATGAATAATAATGCTTTTATTTCCAAAATTATGGACTAAATACTATTTATAAAAAGTATTCTTATATTAACGATCTTTCTTTTTTTTTAAAAATTATTAGTGATGATCATCATAACTAATATTCAAATTAAAAAAATCATAACAAATAACAGGAATTTAATAAATTATATAGTATCACACAAGCATTGCAACAAATATGTCATACCTAAATTTACAAACTAAATTTTTTAAAGAATATTTTTTAATTCAATATTACTAATTAAATTTTTTATTTAATAATAGTAATTAAAGGGATCACTAATTACTCTTTAAAAAATGAGAATTATTTAATGTTCCATACTTTTTATAAATATTATTTAATCCACAACTTGAAGTTTTCCATGTACTAGTATCCATATCTATCTTAAGATATTAAATAATAATCAATCAATTGATTGATTAACCTAGACAAAAACATCAAATATAGATGTGCATCTAGGCCTAACAACTATTAAATGAAAATACATATAAGATTATATCATACCTTAAATTTTGGAGAGAAATCATTATTGGTAACAAAATTAATTATTTAAAATTTAAAATTGTATTTAATTTTCCAAATGTAATTTATCAAGAATTTTTTTATTAAAAAATCATTCTCGTAAGATTATTAATTAAAATCATTCAAAAAAATTTTTTTTATTAAAATTATTAAATATTCCATATTGATAAGGACAAAAGTTATTGATGTTTAATTGTTTAATATTGTAATTCGTAATCAATTTCCAACTAAAAAATATTGATGTGGAAAGACAAAGATCAATTTCCCATTCTAAGCAAATGGTTCTTAATCTCCCATGCATTGTGTTATCTTAAGATAATTAAATAATAATCAATCAATTCATTGATTAACCTAGACAAAAATATCAAAGATCAATTTCCTCTTTTATGCAAATGGTTGTTAATCTCACATGCATTGTCTTATCTTAAGATAATCAAATAATAATTAATCGATTGATTGATTAAACTAGACAAAAATGTCAAATATAGATGTGCATCTATGCCTAACAACTATTAAACTAAAACACATATAAATTATATCATACCTTATATTTTTGAGAGAAATTACTATTATAAACAAAACTAATTATTTAAAAATTAAATTATATTTTATTTACCAAATTTAATTTATTAAGAATTTTTTTATTAAAAAATCATTCTCTTAGTATTATTAATTAAAATCATTTAAAAAAACTTATTTTAATTAAAATTATTGATGATTAATTGCTTGAGATTGCAATTAATGGATACATTGCAAATAATGAAGATGACCTACAACTTTATTTTACATTTCCATAATCAATTTCCAAGTAAAAATAATTAATGTGGAAATGCAAAGATCAATTTTCTGTTTTATGCAAATGGTTCTTAATCTCCCATGCATTTCCTGAGATAACAATAATGAAGTGGACTATAACATGGGGTTTAAAATGTTGTACAATGCTCCAATTAAATGTAGGACATATAAAATAATTTCTTCACCAAATTTAAGTGCTTTATAACATTTTAAGTTACGTAAGTCAAATTCATATCTTTTAGTGCACACATAGCTTTGGTTTAATTGATCTATCCATTTAATTATCCATAAAAATATATAAATTAAATTTCAAATATCTCTATTCATTACAATGTACTCAACGAATCTTATATGGGATAAACCTCCTACTATAAACTACCCTCATCTTATTCCATATTGAATTATTAACATGCTTTCCCTTTCTTGATTCATTCAAACAATACAAAATATTTCTCAATATTTATACTTCACATTGCATTACGAAAACAAGTTTCTTCCTTACTTCCCATTGAATAGTCATTTATCATAGACCCCTATCGACTGATCGTTGGACTGCTAGTGTTTATTTTATTAAAAGTTTTATAGCGAAAATGCCTTACATCATTAGATCTACGATGTGATAAATTTTAAATGATCTATGGATAATGGAAAGATAGTATTGTTCAAATACAATACTACTGGCAATGAAGTATGTATATGTTCTAGTAGGGTGCAGGGGCAACTCCTGCAAGGGAAAAGCTCTTCACGGTTGGCCCAGCTGCAACACTCTCAAACATCATTCGCCGGCTTCGTGTTTTGTGAGCCTCGCACAGGTGAGGCAAATATATTCCTGCAATCCTTATTTTTGTTACCCAGAGCTTTAATAAAATCATATCTGTTTGCTAAGATGGAATGAATGACGAAAAATGGCGCACTTACCTTCTCCTGCTGCGAGATTGAGGTAGAGATTGACAATGTTGGGGCAGCTGTTTTGGCACTTGGCTGAGCACAGTTTAGAGGTGAAATGAGAATATTCCGAAAGATCGTCGGTGGACATGCCAACGCTCATCTTCTGCAACCCACAGCTTTGCAGACACTCCTCGCTTTCAATCCATTCCGTCATCTTCTCCGCCATTACGCCCGATGACTGGAATATACTAATCATTATTCAATAAAAGTAGCCTTGAAGCTTGGCTTCTTAGGAAACAAAACTAAAAAGAAAAGATTGGAGTATTGTAAGAGAATGTATTGCCTGGCACTGGTATTCTACTGATGCTTCATGTGCGGAGGCGATGAAGGAGTATTTCTTCTCCAGTACACACCGAGCTCCCGACGAAGACACCGAAAAAGCACACATCTCTACTGGCAGCTTCTCACATTCCACAACTCCTTCGCCTGCATAAAATCACCATTAACGACTCTTAAACATAAACTAAATTTCATCAATCATAAGCTTATAAAGGCAGGACTTAAAACATGAAATACTGAATGATAACAGCTTATAAGATGAACTTAAATACAAGTTCTGGATAGATTAGTTAGAGAATATACCCATAATAAGTCTCCTCATAAAGCTTATTTTACATGCCTAAAATAAGCTTAGGCAGAATTCCTAAGCGGATTGGATAAAACAGATAAGCATACAACAAGCTCAGGAATTCAACATTTTAACGTATGTAATTTTGACTCCAGATACAAAAGTCACCTGTTATAAAATTTAAAACTAACTTTTGATTGACTTAAAAACCTGTAGGTGTATCCAAAGTTTCTTACTATCCCTTACAACCGTGCAGAGCCGATTTCAGAAATATATAGATCTAAAGATATTAAGATCTAAATGTCATTATGAATCTGCAAAAATTTATAGAACCAATATTTTATCTCACAATTTTTTATAAACAAAAAATGCGTACCCATCACCAGAACGTTTTGCAAGCTGAAAAGTGTCAAAAGAATGACGAATGCCATTCTCATTTCAAAAGCCATCGCTCAATACAATCTGCACAATTCTTGCCTTGCCCAAGCGCATTTAAAAGTAAGAAAAAGAGGAAACTTGAGAGACAAGTGTTGCAGATATAATATGATTGTGAAGAACAAAGTAACGTAACGAGATGTATTTATAGACGCAAGCGAGAAAAATTAAACCTCTCGCTAGCTTAGAAATTTCTGGTCATTGTTAACAGTAACGCTGGCCTGGTCCACGAGGAATTAGTGAGGATATCTACGAAATTTGGCACGATGTAGAAAAATAAGCATAAGACAAAATTTGTTGGAAGCTCCATTTTCAACGAAAGCCGTCAGTCGTCTTGTAATTCAAAGACTACAATTGACGAGAAGGGTGTATTTGACAATCAGGATCGTAGGGGGAAAGTTCTGTATTTATACATGAAGAATAAATTACTGAGATAATAATAAGTTGTCAAATGATTATATGCATATATATGAAATGTAATGATTATTTAATAATATTTTGGTATTATTGTTAAAAAATAATACTATAAATTGTAGGAGGGAGTGAAATTTTATTTTTTCATATTAAAGTATTATATTAATATTATAATATATGTAACAAACATCTAACATTGTTGAGGATGAATGTATTATTGTCACTTAAAATTTACAATTTTTAAGTTTATGTATATAATATTTTTCTTAGAAAACTAGTATCTCTCAAATTTCTTTTTCAAAATTAGACATTAATAAATGTTACTAGAGTTACTTTTTATTTGTCTTTCTTATTTATAATTAATCTTTTGTACATATTATATTGCAATAATGCACCATCCTTAATTGTAATAATTATATGTACATGAGCAAGTGTAAGTTTAACTATTCTTCAATCCATCCTTGTTAGGTTTGTACATTCTTATAGAATATTTATATTTTATATTCTTTCTTGTTATTAATTTATAGGGCTCTATTAAGAAGCTAGAAGACAATAGAATATTAGAAATACGAGCAATAATTGAATGAAAATACTTGAGTAAATAATCCACGTAAGGGTCTACATACTCAAAGATCAACTACCAAAGAATTTTTTTCAGAGAGGTAGTTATAATCGATAGTTCTCAAGAATTTGTAATAATTTTGGTCATAGAAGAGATAATAGTAGAAGAGATAATAGAAGAGTGATCCTTCGGAAAAAAAATCTTTAACTTTTTCAGTTTTTATATATTTTTAAAAATGTTCAAAGCATAATTTTTTTGTGCTAGTAGCTTATTGACACCAAAATATGTCTTTCTATAGTTTGTATGGTATTCTTATCAGTTGCATAATGTAGATAGTTAATTGACATAGTTGGCATGCAATTAACTGGTGATAATTATATCATGTGTACAAACTTATTCCACTTGTGCATAATTTTTATTGGGTTAAAAAACTAATAAAACCCTATAATGTAATGACCGAAGTAGGCTTTATTTCTATACTTTAATGTAGAGAAAATATTTGATAGAAATATTGAAAAAATACAGAATTGTAAAATAATTTAATCAAAGATTGAGATGAATAAAATTTATATACACTTATTTTACTTTCCTTAAGGAATTATTTATATATTTTTGTAATTGTTTTAGTCTTTCATTTATGTAATAAAAATATGCAAAACTTTATAGTGAGTGTACCAAACCCTAAGAATAAATGTATGACAACAATATTTGAATGCCATTACACTCGTTCCGCCTGCCTTCGTAAAAGCCAATGTGCGATAATTTTTTGGTCAGAGATTGCAATTGTGAACAGTAAAGGAAAGCTACGAGTAATTCCTACAATTCCGTGCAGTAGACTTCCCAGAAATTTTGAAATACTGATTTAAGTACGCTAACAACAGTCTTTTCAGTTTTCTGCCTAACTCCCACAATTCGGTGGAAGCTTACATTTTGGAATGGCATATTCAGTGACTGTTGATGACAGTGGCATTTAGCCTACTTTTCCTCCGAGATTTACACTGAGATGAAAACTGGTCAATAATGGACTTGACTAAAGAAATTTGGGCACTTTTCTGCCACCAATAAAACGTTCCGAAACACTTCGCAGTAGAGAACATGTGGGGATGGCCTCTTTGAAAAATAAGACAGTTCTCAAGTTCTCAACTACATCTAAAACTCTAGGAAGTAAATAATATATAAAATGGTAATGTTGATTTTTTGTGGTCATAACTACTAGTTAATTTTTCGAATGTTTCCGAAATTCAATAGCAATGGCAGTCGTGATGCTTTTTTTAAACTAGAAGACAAATATATGAATACAGTAGTTTTAAAATGAAGAGTGGTTCTAATTAGAATGTATTTTATTGTAATTTTAGTAGTTTTTTTATTATTTGTAGATTTTTTTAAAATATAATATTCTATTGTATATATAGATAATTTATGTGATATTTCATATTATCTTTTGTATTTGATTCAATTTGATTCGTTCTTCCAAAAATGATGTAAGTGGAATATATTGATACATTGATATATTGGATTGATCAAATGAACACAATGGTTCATGATATGCTTCTTTCTATATCTACATTTTTGAACAATATATTTTTTATGTGTAATTATGTTATGATAATTTATTATGATGAATAGGAAGGTGTTCTATTGATGTTTCTACAAAACAACAAATAATATAGGAAATCCAGCTATAAAAAGACATTAAAACACTTGGACTAGAACTATTGACTACTTTGGTAACAATCGAGCATATTAATTAGGATGTGGAGAATGATTTTGCAAGGAAGCACAAATATGATGAATAGATAAGAACCATTCAAATATAAAGCTATGTTCACAAAGTTGATTTAGATAATACACAAGGAGCTACAATAGACAATAGCCTAGTGCTTCAAATGCAACAACAATTTCAAGCAATCGTTGATCTATATAACATGTTAGTTGATAATGACATGTAGAATATTGAGTAGGTAAAAAAAGAGGCCCCTCTCTTTTAGACATTCTTGATAGTACACACATTAGATACCTAGAATTTTTTTAAATAGTTTTTCTTTAAAATAAGGAATGTTTCCAATAGCTCTTAATAAGTTGCAACATTTGTGCCATTTGATAAGACAATAGAATATTGATACTCTTTTGTAGATTTTACATTTTGTGGGTTTATGTGAGTTTTTTAGTTGTGTTTAAAAGATTGAACATAGTTTTATTTTAGGAGGTTGTTGTAACCAAAGATTTATTTCTATTATTTTCAAGATATCCCCATGAGTTTTACAAAATAGATAGCTAACTAGCATAATTGGTGTGTAATTAACTAGTTGATAATTGTGTTTCTAAGTTATAATAGAATCATGTATGCAAAGCTAGTTGTTTAATTGAATTAAATCTTACATATATTTTTTTATGTGATATTTTTGTTTAGTCAAAGCACCTATAAAGTCATGCTATTGTAATGATTAAATTAAGTTTTACTTCTTAACATTAATATAAAAAGAAGATTTCATGGAAATAATCAAGAGAGTGTAAAAACTAAAACCTAAATTGATCCATATATTGTAGTAAAATTTTAAAGAGAATGTGTATCCAATATGTCTCAAGAAGTATTAACTATGTCCCTAGACAAGATACCAAAGATAAATCCTCTCAAATAAAAATTTTTTAAACCTTTACTTTTTGTAAGTTTTCGTGTAATTTTTATTGTTTCTAAAACATCAAAAATAAATTTGCACTATCATTGTTTGGCACCAAATATGTCATCCTATAATTTTCATAAAATAAAATAGTTAACCAACATAGTTGATTTGGAAACAGCTAAGTGATAACTTAATCATGCATAGAAATTTAATTAGAAAAAAGTATAATTGAATCTCATGTACAAACTTCTTGTGTACATGATTACTATTTAATTAGAACACTTATAAAAACTTTTCAATCGAAATGATAATAGTAGGTTTTACTTTGAGAAACTTTGATAGAAATAATAGAAGAGTGTAAATAATTATAGAAAGTTCTAGAATATGAAGAAGATAATATTAGCAGGTGTTACTTCTACACATCCCTAACAATATATACTTTAGATGGTAGAATTTTTTTAAAGAGAAAGTGTATCCCATTTCTCTCCACAAAGTACAATAATTTTGTCACTAGAGAAGATAATTGATACTCTCTAGATTTTTATTTTTATTACTTTTTCTTTCTGTGGCTTTTTTCTAATTTTTTGTTAAGCTTTTAAAAGATCAAATAAATTATTGTAAATATAAGTTATAAATTTTGTGGTGGTATTGAACCCAAATGGTACTATTGTGTTTGTATGCTAATGCACAAACAAAACTATAATAAATTTTTCCTTGATCAAGTAAACAAAACAAAGAAATGGTTAATATTCATAAGATATTACTATTGTAAATTTCAATGGCATACATACCAAGAAATTCAAAAGAAGAAAAATATTTAAGATGCATGACCTACATACGACAAAATACGAAAGCAATTGAGGAGAGTATATAACAAGATTGAGAAATCTCCTTAATATGAAACAAAGACAATAATGTTAAGGAAAAACATGAATTTGTTTAAAGATCATAAAAAAAAAAGATGATCTCATAGAAAACGTATATGATGTAAGAAAAAAATAAAAATGGCGTTATTAAAGAGAAATAATCCAATTGATTTTGTGAACGAATAATGAAGAAAATCTTAAATAATTTAATAAATATTAGAATATAATTAAATACAAAACTTTAATATAATAAACTCAATATTATTTTTATTATATAAAATCTCTAATTTAATTAATATAGAATCTTTAAAAATAACATCACTTTTATATTGATATTGGCAATAGTCTCATTCTGCATGCCCTTCTAGAAGCCATTTGATTCTCCCATGTGCCACATCCTTTTTGGTCAGAGATGGCAATTGTGAACAGCAAAGGAAAGAAAGAAGTCTTTTCAGTTTTCCACGTATTTCCCATAATTCTAAAATGACTTTGAAATTTGATTTTGGCATATTCAAAGTTTGCCGATGGCTTTGGCTACTTATCCTCCGAAACTTAAGCTGAGATTGAAATTAACGTCAAAAATGGACTTGTCTGAGGAAATTTGGAATCCTTTCCTGAAAACAATAAGATGTTCCAAAACAATTCACACTCGAGAACTTGTATGGACGGCCTTTTTCAAACACAAAATAAAGACAGTTCTCAACTACATCTAAAATTCTAATACGTCCCTTTTTATTTGTGCAATATTTTATTTTTAATAACATAGTCCTTTGTTCATAAAAAAATCAATAATACACAAATTGTAATGATGACAGTGTGTGGTCATAATTAATTTTTCAACTGTTTATGAATTTCAACACTGATAGCTATCACATGTTTTCTAAAATTAGTAGAGAAATTTTATGAAAAGGGCTCCTCGAAAGTGTAAGGTTGTTCGAATTAGAATTCATTCTATTGTAAAGTTTAAAAGTGACAAATTTATGTTAATTTTTTATTTCAAATAAAATGAGTTAGTTAATATTTTAATTTAATTTTATTAAATTTGATTCTATATATTTTAAGTTTTTGGATCTAATTTTTATTTCTATTCTTTTTGTCTTCAGTCATTTTTTTCTTTATTGCTTAAAATTGGTTGAACATTAAAGTTGTCAATTTAACCTCTAAATTATAAAGAATAAATTTAATGTTAGGCTAAAGCCAATTCAATCCTAACTAGTATTTACTCATTGTATTAAGTATTGCATATTTAAATTTACAAGTTATGATGTTGTATAAAAGGACAAAAAGCCTAAGCTATTTAATTATCATGAGTGATTAAGGCAGAAGACAATTGTGCATAATATAATAATTAGCAATTCATGCCAAATAGAATAGTATCAACATTTAGATTCAAACAAACAAATATAGATATTTTCACTCTGCTTGAAATGTTCAATGAAATGAAAACCTACTCTTCTTTTAACTCTTTACCGGTTTCGCTTAACAATATTTACCCACGTTTAGTTACCCATTTCTACCATTATCTACTTATAAGAAATGAAACTATTTAATATATTTTAAAAGCATGAATGTACTCTAAGTTGCTGATTTATAGGGATATTAATCCTATTTGAATGGATGGTTATAAGTTGGAAAGATGGCAGATGAAGGATCTTTAGTGCACAGTAGATTCCTAATTTTGGTTGTACATTGATGTTAGTATATTTTTAATGATCATAAATTAAGATACTATTAAAGTTGTTACTGTTTGTAAAAACATGATATCTCACATAGGTCAAATGACTTTCATGGTTATGGGCCACAAGCCAACATAATCATCTCTCTTATCTTAAGCTTACTATTACAAAGCCTACGGTATATATATTTTCTCGAACTTTATGCGTTGTAACTCGTTTTCCCGAAGAAAAAAAACATAAGCTCTATAGAAATAAAGATAACAATATAATGAAAAAGATAAAATGAACACAATAAATAGAAAATTAACAATTATATTGATAAATTAACTAGGGGAACTAGCAAAATGAATCCTAAAACATGTTATGGACCAAAATTAGAGCTAGCACAGTATGTAAAGTGGATGTTGAAAAGCATATGAATTTTGTCTATACATTAAATTATTCAACAGTCAAATTAACTTTGTAGAACTCTTAGACATCACCAGCTTGGTGATCCCCATGTCTTTATTAGTGTAGATAATTACACATCCGATATCCATAGTAGTGATAGTTTTAGTTCTAGAATTTGGTTAGTATGATTCTATTAGGTGCCAAAGAAATTAGTTTTCAATATCATTTTTAGATCCATTTTATTAGAGTTTGTGTTTTAATTTTATCATAATTTGTAAGATGAGAGATATATAAAAGATTAAAATAGATTTATAGAATAATCCTTTACTTAAAAGTAAAGCACCTTATTTCGAATAATATTCTAATGTATTTTTTTTATTGAGATGGGTAAACGCTTTTGACCCATACCTATGAACTGGTGAGGTCACAAATGGGGGATGTCATCCCCAATATAAATTCTCCATAATTACACCCCAATGGGGTTTGAACCTTGATGACAAAAATAACAACACAACTTAACAATCACACCATGCCACTGTTGGCAATATTCTAATGTATTCCTTTTGAAGACCATTTTTATATTTTTAATATCATCCTAGAGTGGGAGTAGATGTGAATCTATCATTGGAATAATTATGAATATGAGAGCATAATGAAAAATCGTTTTCATCAAATTTGTTATGGGGTTGGTGGCATTGGTTTGGTGGGTCAGCTTAGGAGCTCGAGTGTGTTGAATTCATAAAATAATGAAGAGGCTTCTTTAAAAATTGAATTGAATTAATTAAGTTTTAAAATATTGAAGTCCTTAAAACTTGTTCAGAGGAAAATTTTCACAACCATTTGTTTTCTTTGGAAAAGAATAAAGATATTTTATTGATGTTGGTTGGCTAGACTTGCAAAATATGATGAAAAATTAATCCACCTATTTGAGTGACCATTAGATGCGTTCAAATCATCATAGCTCATTTAAAAGGTTCTAATATGAAATATAGGTTCTTTGGCATGATTCTACTTAGTTGTTGGAGGAGGGATGTTTCTTAACGTTTAAAAAGGGGCAAAGGTGTGCTCATTTAATAGTTAGCTAGATGTTTAGTTTAGGGACATCATCAATGATAATTGCATATTTGACATCCACATCTGCTATTGTGTGTATCCTGAATTTGGACAAGTCTTGAATGTTATTTCAATTGTAGAATCTTGTTGAAATAGGACTCTAATAGGTGTCAAATTAATTTTTTTTTTGTCATGCTCAAATGTATTTTTATAGGAGGTTGTTGTGAGTTTGGTGTGCTCGTTCAAAACTATAAATTGAAATTATTTTTATTGAAAAGTGAAAGGATGATTTTTTTTGGATTCTATGCTAGGGAGATAAAATAACAAAATCCAACACTCTCATTCAAGGACAAACACTAGAGAACTCAACCTCAAGTAGGAAAAGGAGAAAGAGATCTTGCAATAGGGTTGTCCTAGGGTCTGATTGTAAACTAATGAGGGGTTGACCACCAAGCTAGGGATTGAAAAGAAAAATGAAATGCAAGTAAAAATGCTTAAACCTAGTATGATGCAATGTTTCACTAAATGACCTAAAAATGCATGAAAATTAGAACATAAAGCTACAAGATGAAATGTGTGCACCTAGAAATCTGGAGATGACTGAATGAAAGCTTGAAATGTTGAAAACACTAATTTTAAAGCATTCTAGGAACCATACACTAGTCTAGGAATTTTAGTCCTAGATATGGGTTTCTGTGTAGAAACTAAAATCTAGAAACAGGGTATCCGAAACTACAAAAACTTGGAAAATGGCCTAAACTAAGACTCATACACAAAAACTAGTGTATCAATCCAATTACAATTTTTTGAAGCTTCAAAGTTTGAATCTAGTCTTCAAGTTCTACTCTATACTTCCCAATTGATTTTTGGATCTGAAACCCTAATTTCTAACCTGTAGAAGTCTTCCAAGTATCTTCAATGCAAGGTGAAAATTTTGAAAACTTTGAACACCTCGATAACTTTCTCCAAACTTCCTCTTCAATGTATCTTCAACTTAGACCTACGAATCAAATAGTAAAGAGAGGGAAAAATGTTGTTTCATTAGTGGAAAGGGGTTTTCCTTGGTCAAACTCTATTTTGGCAATCAAACCTTGAAATTAAATGAAATAGGAATGGAGAATGATGAATGAACAAAATAAGATGTTGAAACTCACCAAACCCTAGCAATAAGAGGTTGGAAACATGTATGAGATGGCTCCAATGGATGTAGATCTTGATTCTTGCATGAATGTGATAGATCTTAATTTGAATTCTTACTTGAATCATAAAACCCTACATCATAATTGTTAGCTCCAAAACAAACATGATGCATGAAGACTTTGACATGATGTTTGATGCTTGAATAATGCTCTTAAACACTTGATAATCTACCCTTGAATTCTCTTGAATTCTCTTGTAAACACTTGAATGATGTTGTGAACTCAAAATTTCTATAAGGATGAGTACTTGAACGCTTGGGGTGAAAATGAGTGAAAGAACCTTGTATTTATACTTAATTATGCCAGATTTATAGAAATTAAAACACTACAAGCCAACATCAGATCTAGGAGGATAAATTACCACAAATAATTTAAATTTATTTTAATTTTAAGCCACATGGGACTCATATGCCCAAGGTGGCGTATGAGTCCTATTAGGCATAAATTATGGGACCAAACTAAAAAATTATTAGAAAGGTGTAAAATCAAGTTCGAGACCCAAAACCCTAGGTGGGACTCATACGCCCCAAGTGGCGTATGATTCCTAGACTATCAAATCTAGGCCACACAATCTAAAAACACCTAAATTATGATTGGATGTTATTTTATGTTAGGATCATCCTCAAAAAGATGGATTAAATGAGGCTTGTGGGTGCAAAATAAGGCCAATTAAAGCATAAAGAAGCCCAGTAATTAATGAAAACCTTTGAAAAGTGTGAAAGTGTTTTACAACACTTTACAACACCCTAAATAAGGTAGGATTAGATTTATTTATTTTTCAAGGTCCCAAGATCTAATGTGAGTGTGTTAGACACATTACAACACTAAGTCAAGGCAACATTAAGCTCAATTTTATGAGGGCCCAAACAAGTGTGAAAATGTCACGGATGATATTTTTTGAGACTACATTTAACCCCCACTTTAGTGAGAGGATGGACATGCTTCAAAATCACACCAAACTAGATGGACACATCAAGAGGGGCCCAAGTATACCAATGGTGGTAAGATAAGACAAAAATGACCAAGAAGGGTGGTCAAGCCCCCAGGATAAAGATCACATGGAAAACCAACATAGGCATAAGAGAACACACATGAAATTGATAAAATGAGCATCATAAAGGCACAATCATACACTACCAAAGAAAATGAGAAAATAAAAAGAAAATAAAATGGTTGAATTAAGCTTCGGCCATTTGTCCATCGCGATGTGGATTAGATCTAGGTTGTTTGTCTGAAAAATACACCCTCACTCAAAGGCAAGGAAACGTTAGGATATCTGTTGGGTGAGAATTTGAAAGAGGTGAGACACATAAAAACATGACCGGTATGCACTCACACTCGCAGATGAGTGGCTATGGGAAATTCATGCATTGGTTAGGCTTCCTGTCAAACCATACCAAAGTTATACCTCTTTATAACTTTGATAAGACACAACAGAAAAATGAACTTTGAGCTTCATGATGCAAGAAAAAAAAATTATGCCTAGAGATCATGAACAACCAATGTACTTCGAGCATCATTAGGCAAGAAAATCTTCATATGCTTGGAACTCATGAACAAACAAGATGGATCCATGGGCATGCAAAGTTTATTATGCAAGGTGGCCATATAACTAAAATTTTGTAAATGCAATATAGGGAACGTTCAAAGGAGTCTTGTTGAATTCATGTAAGGTGTTTAACTTAGGGAACATTGTGCATAATTTCTCCAAGAGAGGACCAATCAAATAATATAAGATTGAAAACTTAGGGGATGTAGTGTGTCGCATCAAACCACTAAGAGGAATATAATATGCTAAAAGAGATCACACTCTTGAAGGACATCAAACCCAATGTCACCACAAAGTGAAAGACACATCATATGAAGTAAGAAGACCACACCATGAGACATGAAAAAAAAAAGAATAATGCCAATGTATTCCCCCACTTTTAAGAAATTTTTGAACACTATACTGTGAGCAATTACTTTAAAGTAGCAAGTGATAAATGCAAACAATAACGAAGACATGAGAGGTAACCTAGAAATCCCTATTCCAAGTCATATGTTTCTAAATAAGGCTACATCATGCAAAAGAAAAGAGAGGGCTTGCCTCAAAAATGAAACTCCAAACACATGAGGGATCTATGGATTTTGGTCAGTATGTTCTTGATACAATCTTTTTAGAGAGCTCAAACCTGTCATCATTCCCTAAATACACATAGAACTAGTAGAATGACATGAAGACAATGAAAATAAAGAAAAACCTTTTGGGTCAACATGGAAGAAACATGAATGTCTCGATGCCTTGCATCATCCCCAAAAATAAAAACACAAGACAAATGAAAAAGAAAAAGCTTTTGGGTCAACATGGAAGATACATGAATTTATCGATGCCTTACGACATCCCCAAAATGAAAATACAAGAAAAAGAAATGAAAAAGGAAAAGGAAAAGAAAAAATATTTATGACATATAGAAGAATGAAGGTACAAATAGAGGAATGACACAAAGAGAGAGAAAACATTAAATAAAACACCATGGGGGATCACATCATGCACATGTACTTACACCAAATAAAAATAAAAAACAAAGAATGCAAAAGGCTAGTAAGGAACATGCGGATCAACCTAAAGTAGGTCATTTGCATCCCAATGATTTTCATTGTATGTCGAAGAGAAAAACAAGCTAAACAGACAATAGAACTTTCCAAACTAGGGTCATTACCAAGTTCAATAGTCTTCCTATGAGAATTATCATTTAAGCTCATGGAAGAGGAAATTAATGTATTCAATTCATTACACACCTCCTCATCAATTGTACTAATCTCCTCATCATCATATAAGTTAATCGCAATAGGAGGTCATATGATAATGTCCAAAGAAGGTTTCAACTCTTGTTTTGATTGCACTATAAGATCTTTTGGTTGTGAGGGAGATTCATTTTGCATTGCTTTTGTCAAGTTTGGTTATTGATTTTCTTTGTTCATTCTTCATTTAACTTGCGAGTAAGGGAATAATGTATATGCCTATGCACTCCAACACCTTTGTTTCTTTTAGTTTAGTTTTCAAGTTGTGTTTGTGTAGGATCAAGATTATCAACCAAAGGTTTATTTTCTTCCCTGAGGGGAGGAATGAAAGGAACCATGGAAGGTTGTTCAACCACTTTCTCTTTGACTTTGTAAACTTGTTTCATTCTAGGAGGTGTAATAGGATTACTTTTGTTATCTCTTGATATTTTTTAGGAAAAAGGGGAAGGTTTTATCTTAGGTTGGTCTTGGTAATTTGGAATCTCTATAGGTTCAATCATGGTTTTATCAAGGATAGTAGGCTCAGTTGTGGGTGGAGGCATGTTTTAGAGCGACAATTCTGCTATTTTCTTTGCCTTGAACTTGTGACAGGATTTGATAAAGAAGTATTGTCATAGTTTGATAGGTTCTATAGGCTCGAGGAAAAAAAAGTCTAAGGAAAATTTTCCACGGGAAGACAAAGGGTTAAACCCACTATGATGCACAATGAAAATTTCATTCTTCAAAGGAAACTTTACGAATTTATGCATAACCAAAGGGAACGACATTCATGGAGTGAGGCCATGGATAACCTATCTTCACATGAAATTGGTCTGACTGCGGGATGATGGAGAATGAGATATCTAATGGTTTTGGTCCTATTTGTAAAGATAAGGTGATCAATACCATCCTAGGACAAGTGAAACCATTATGCATCTTGATCCATGATTTCACATTATTGTATATATCTTGATAGAGTTCATGCAGAAGTAAGAATTCCTTGGCGATCATGTTATCTCAATAGACAAGATCTATTAACATCCCATTCATTGTTTTATCATAGTTATGGTCGGCTATGTAAAGTGGACCATCAAGTGCATGTTTAATTATATCTTTAGAGGAGAATGCAATGTGAAGATTCTTTTGAGTTCGACCCTTACGATGTTGAGTGTCAACCAATGCAACCAAACCATTATTAGTATTTTGTTCATGCTGATTAATATCCATAGGAATTTATTGAATTGTATCTATGTTCTCATCATCCGTATCAACATACATCACATTATTCTTTGTAGTTTGACTAGCTCTGACAAATGAAATATTATGTTTTGGCATGGGATTGGTAAAGGTTTGTAAGTTTTGGTTAGGAGGGGAAACAAACTTATTTCCTTGATCATTGACACCTCTGATGGAAAGTCGACAAAAATCAATGAGGTCTTGCACAACATGTGTAAGATGTTGGAGTTTATAAAGAACAACCCACAAAACCTAGTGAACACTTGCAAGAAAATAACCTGTCACACCAAGAGGAAATAGTGTAGCACAAAGGAGGTGCTCTAGAAATCCTTAAGAAAAGATATGCATAATAGAATGAATAATTACAATGATATCAATCCTTAAGAAATTAGATCAAAACCTAAAAGGAAACCCTAGTGTGCACACTTAATAATTAATAAATAATTAATTATTAATGTGCCTAAGTTCAACTTAAGTAAATCTAAAGTGATAAGTGACTTAATTAATTAACCAATATGATTAAATTAATTAAATGAAATAACTTAATACTCTAACACCCCCCCTTAAGATGAACTAAGGGAGTAGCTAAAACACTAAGGAAAAGATAAATGAAAGCAAATATGGCTCCTGACAACAAGGCTTGATCATGTACCCAAGTACAATGAAATCTTTGTAAAGTGGAGAAAAGGGAGAAAACCTAATGGGAATAAAAATCCCCTCCAAAAGAGAGAAAATAAAGGAATGCAATGCACTAATGAATGAAGGATAGGAGGTGGATTACATGATACCCCCCATAGACATCTTCTATCATATAAGTACATGTACAATGGTCTCCATAGGAGAGATATAAAGAGACAAGAAGCCCCCCCCACAGTGAAGAAACTCTTGTCGCAATGGTAGATGCCTGATGTAGAATCCAAAAAGAGATCCTGAAGCAAAAAATGATTGTGAACCCCAATCCTTTTCCTGCACAAACACAAAAAATAAACACGTTAGTTAGTTCATATGCAATATAAAACAAGGATTCCCCATGAAATCCATTTAAAATACTTAATACTAGGAAAAAAATTAAGAACAATCATGAAAGACAAATGAAATTCTCAATAAGCAAGAAAAATCTTGATCCCATAGGGGAGTTGGTGGCAATTGATGTGTCAATAAATGCCCTTTCCCAAATCCTTTGTAATATCTTTGATGATTTGTGGATGATTGAATCTCCTTGATGAGATTTTGGCATAACCTAGCTATAAAATGGAGAAAATTAGCCCTCAATGTGAAGAGAGTAAATTTTCTAAATTGGTGGATGAGGATGAAGTTGAGTATAGTAAGTTTACTCAAATTGTGGATGTTAGAATGAGAGGAAGGGTCTCTCATTTATAGATTTCCCAAATGGAAGAGAGAGTGAAATTGAGCAATGTGGGACCATTCAACATCCAATGGCCAAGTGCCATTTGTCAAGATGTGAATGGTTGAAGGTTGTGCACATTTTGGTCAATGTGCATGATAAATGCCATGAGATTCAAATTTGAAATTTGAATGTAACATGTTGGAGGCAGAAGGAAATCGAGTTAATGTCACTTGGCTCAAGACCAAGGACATGTAAGAGGCCTTAAATTCCTTGTTGGAAGTACCCATCCCCTTTTGGAGGGATTTTTGAACTGGAAGAAAATTCCACAAAAGATGCCCTTTTGAATGGAAATTGATGAATTAATAAATCAAATAAATTGATTTATTGTGCAAGTTGCAAGATCTAGAGGATTGGAGTAATTAGGATTAGCATTAACTAGATTTAATTAATTAAGAGGGGGATTAGTTGATTTGACCATTTTGACTTAGATTTTAGGATTTAAATAAATCAAAGTTGACAGAATAATGATTTTAGATTTAATTAAATAAAGATTGATTTATTTAATTAAAGGAGGATGATGTTAGATTTAAACCAAATAAAGATCTATTTAATTTAAATGAGATGACTTTAGGGATTAATTAAATAAAATGATTTATTTAATTAAAAAGGGCGATTACAAATTAATTACATAAAATTGATTTATTTAATTAAGAGATGAAGAGTGATGAATTTAATCAAATATAGATTATTCAATTAAATGAATAGAAAAGGAGATGATTCAGGATGAAATGATATTAGTAAATCAGGATCTAGTGTGTCAGATCGAATTGTATATTTTCCATGTCTATAATGATATTCCTCCCCTTGGGAAGAAATGGATCCAAAGGAAGATGTCAAAGAAACCCTATGAAGAGTGATGAACCAATCTGTCTTAAGATATGTGCCATTGATGTTGAATAATGTCTCTGTTTGAACTGAAACACATGATGCCAAATCCAAACTAATGTGGAGAATCTTGAAATGCAACCTCTGAATGCATAGATAATGGTGGGCGTATAGTGATAACATGACTATCAAGGTAGAGGAGATGCATGTCCTCAAAATAATCCTCAAGATCTGTAGTGTGACACTCAACCAATAAGAATGCGTTTACAAGATAAGAATCCCATGATGTAGTAGATAATGAATGACCAAGATGGTCATGATGCTGAAATGAATCCATAGGGGCCAATGTGGCAATATTGATGTCATTAGGAAAAATGGAGGATACATGTGTAATCTCAGTCTAAAGAGTAGAAACTATGAGACAAGCCTCTAATCCATCATAATGTGCAATAATGTCTAAATACTCAAGCTCCTCTAAAGTATCATGATCAAAGGGTATATTCTCTCTCCAAGCAATGGTTAAGAGACAATTTGAAGTAGGATCCTCTAGGAATGGAGAGAGATTGGGGTCTCCATAGATATCCCAAAGACATGTCCAAAGTGGGTGGGGACAATCAATGTATGATATAGCCCACATAGTGTCATTATCAACACTACAAAATATAAGTCCTACTATGTGATCTCTAGTGATATCCCAAGCTAATTTTCCCTCTCAAGTGGCTAGTTCAGATATGAGATCAAATAAATAAGGCAAAATATTGATCCACCTACAATGTGTAAGTATGCCCTTTGCCTATGACTCATAATTACCTCGTTCCAAGATTACAACTAAAGGGTGAGAAGAAAAACCCATGATAACTCTTCAAATTAAACAACCTAAGAAAATTGACCTTACTGCACATGTAGATCAAATGAAATAGATCCAAATGTTGCAAATAGGAGGTTCCCAAGTACCAAAATATCCAAGTAATTAAGAAAACTGTAAAAAAAAAAAATTGAATAAAATATATGTGGGGAAAATATGGTAAAATGAGTCTGATAACTGTATAGAGAACTGAACCAGCTTTCCAATGCCTATTTTTTTGTGTGAAATGGAGTTCGGACGCAAAAGTTATGCCCCCAAAGTGCAAAAACCATCTTCTAACTTTGACTGGCATAAAAAGGTCAAATTGGAAAAATCAGGAAAAAATCTTGTACCACTACATCAGGCTCGAAAACAAATTTTTAGTGATATTTCGTTTCCAAAAATCTAAGTTCATATGCAAAAGTTATGGCCAAAGTACTAAAATTTCTCCAAAAGGTTTGACGATTAAGCCTGGCAGTTAGGCATGCTACTAGCATTAACCACTAGCGGTTAACTAATAGTGGCGGCCATTATCACTATATATTTTTTTTAAATTCCTCAGATTACGTGTTGTACTAGGCTCTATGGCCCATAAATGAAAAAAACTTGCCTCACAAAGTCACTATGTCTAATTTTGACGATTTGATAGTCAATTTTGGGGTTTTTGGGTGCTCTGAATGCGATGGTGAGGATATTGTGGGCTCAAAATGCTCCAAAACTGTAGGTATGCTTTGGATCAAGAACCCCTCAAAAACTTCAAACCCTCGCAGATCTGACGCCGTGAAGCCAAATTTGATGAAGCAAAAGTTAATCTTGACTGAATCGAGTGTTCCAAACACAATGGTGAGGTTCAAATTGACTCTAAATGCACAAAACCTATCAATTCAGGATAGGATCCATTAAACAACGAACAAGAAGTGGCAGATTTGAAGCTCTGATACCATGTTGGAGTTGATAAAGAACAACCCACATAACCCAATGAACACCTCCAAGGAAATAACTTATCACACCAAGAGGAAATACTATAGTAAAAAGTAGGTTCTCTAAAAATCCTTAAGCAAAAAAATGCATAATAGAATGAATAATTACAATGAGATTAATCCTTAAGAAAAGAGATGAAACCCTAAAAGGAAACCCTAGTGTGCACACTTAATAATTAATAAATAATTAATTATTAATGTGCCTAAGTTTAGCTTAAGTAAATCTAAAGTGATAATTAACTTAATTAATTAACCAATATGATTAAATTAATTAAGTGAAATAACTTATTACTCTAACATAAGGCACTTACAATGTTTTGTATTGTGTCCATTTTGTCAGTGATAATGGCAACCAACATTTGATCTAAAATTTGGAGGTAGGGGCTTATTAGGATTGGTTGTTTAAATGGGAGGTAAGGTAATCGTTTTTTGGTCTTAAAGTTGGGTCATTGTGTTATGAAGGATATTGGGTAAGGGAGTGAATTTCTTTGTCCAGTCCCTATAGCTAAAGGGTATCACTACTTTAACAAAAACTACTTGGGTATTGGTATTTTGAATTGTTTGTTGAGGGGGATTGAGTTGAAGGAATCCTTTATTTTTTTTTCTAAAAGGTTGACAATTGTTTTGATTTTTAGACTCAGACTTATAAGTTCAGCTAGAAGTGGACTTTGTATCATGACTACTAACTAAGTTTTGATAATCATGGAGGGTAGTACATAAGTGCATGAAGGAGGTGAATTTCATCATGGTTTAAGTTTGTATTGTATCTTACTTTTCAAATTCCTTATGAACATATTTTGAAGGTGAGGGAAAGGAACCTAGACATCGATTTGGGAATAAAGTGACTGATAGCATGAAATAAAGTCAGTAATCTTGTCTTCTTTTTGCTTACATCTCATCAAATTGGCCAAGGTCATCTTAGGAGTCATATGCACTTGGAAATGGTTTATAAATGCCTCAAAAAGTTCATTGAATGAACGAATTGAGTTGTTTGTTAATGAAGAAAACCACTCTAAGGTAGTAACCTTCAAGGATCTAGGGAAAAGTCTAGCCAGGAATTTTTCATCAAGGAAAAACTCACTACATAAGGCAATATAGGTGGCAACATGGTTAGAAGGATCACCCTTCCACCTATATTTATTGAATCTAGGAACCTCTACAATGACATGAATAAATTCCTTGAAATATTTAATATCCAACATCGATCTTCAACACCTTACTACCCACAATCTAATGGTCAAGTTGAATCAACTAATAAAACTCTCAAGAAAATCCTAAGTAAGATGGTAAAAAAACATAACAAGGATTGGAATACACAACTAATATATGCATTATGGGCTTATTTTACTTTCATAAAAATTTCCACTAGAACAAAACCCTATAATCTTGTCTATGGTACCGAGGCAATTATGCCCTTGGAATTAGAAATCTCCATGTTAAGGATTTATCTTCAAGGACTTGTTGACAACACTTATAAAGAACAATAATTGCACCAGCTTGAGATGCTTCAAAAACAACACATTAGGGCTCTTGATCATCTCCAAGCTTATGCTAAACAATTACAACGTAGTCATAATGATCATGGCATCCTTTAGGTATTCAAAAAAGGTCACTTAGTCTTGTATGAAAATCAATGAAATGTTAATATTGAATCGACCAAAAAAGGAAAATTTAGTCCTAATTTGTTAGGACCTTACAAAATTAACAAAACTTATGGGTCTAGTGCATACACGCTAATAGAAATGGATGACACAACTCTCAAAGACCCTATTAATGTTGTGCATTTGAGCCAGTATTATGTCTAATCCTTTTGAATAGTATGAATGATAAAAAAAATTAAGTTAGAGTTAGTGGATACTACTCTATGTTGTCTCACATTGCTTCATTCTTGATAAGTAGTTATTTGTGTGTCTTGAATACTAAAGGGATTATTTAATAAATTTTAAGTAATTACTTTAGGTTTCATACTATTCACATTCATTCTTGAATTTTATGTTATATTAGATCCTTATATGCATTTAATGTTCTTTAATTAGATCATAGGTGCATTTAATTTATCATAACATACTTAATCACAATATTGTTGTAGTGTCGAAAAAAGGGTCCTTTGGCTTTTTCACAGTCATTTGGGTCCTCCTTGTGGATTTTGGTTTAATGTTGCCTTGATTTAGTATTGTAATGTGGATAACACATTAACATTATATCTTGGGCCCTTTTGAACTGATGCATTCTAATGGTACCTTGTAAAGGTGTTGTAAAGTCTTGTGACACACTTTCAAACATTTCTAGGGTTTTATCAATTAACTAAGAATAATAAACATAATTTCAATCATAATTTATGTTAATATTTCTTTATTTGGTGTGCTCTAAATTGTTGCAACACACTTTCACATTCCTCTAGGCTTTCCATTAATAATTTGGATTTTTTATGCTTTAATTAACCCTATTTTGCATCCAAAAGCCTTATTTATGTGTATTTTTTAGGGCAATCCCAACAAAAAGAATTTAAAACATCAAAATCCCCAAAACCCACCTCAAATTTGTAAGGTGGGACTCCTTCACCATTCTGGGTGAAAGAGTCCCCTCAGGTTGGACGCATTATTCTAGGGTGGTGAATGAGTCCCATTTAACTCGAAATCAAATTTAATTTAAATCTTTGTTGGGATTTTATTCTCCTAGATCCAATGTTGGCTTGTAGTGTTATAATTTCAAGAATTATTACATAATTGAGTATAAATACAAGGCTCTTTCACTCATTTTAACCTTTACACTTTGGTGAGAGCATCCTTATAGAAAATTGAGTTGACAAGAGCATTTGAACAAGAGAATTCACAACTTTCAAGGGAAGATTATCAAGAATTCAAGAGAATTCTTCAAGAATCAATCATCATGTCAAAGATCACATTCTTCATGTTTTTTATTGTGCACACAATTGTGATGTAGAGTTCATGATCCAAGCAAGCATTTCATTCAAGATCTATCAACATCAAGCAAGGGTCAAGAACCACATCCATTGAGCCATTTCAAGCATAATTGCAACACTTTATTGCTAGGGTTTGGTGAGTTGCAATATTACCTTTTATTCATTCATAATTCTCCCTTTACAGTTGCTTTCATTTCAAGGTTTAATTACCAACAAGGGGTTTTACCAAGGAAAACCCCTATTCTCTAACTCCACAACCATTTTTCCCTCTTCTTGAGTGTGATCTGCAGGTCGAGGTTGCACATTTTTCAAGGAGCAAAGTTGGAGAAAAGTTGTCAAATTTTCTCTTCAACCTTGGAGAAGCTTGGAGAATATCTATAGGTGTTATTTTGTGGATCTAGATCTAGAAACTATAGGACATCAAAATCTGCAAGCTTATAAAAATCTAACACACACCCTTGAGCATGATTATTATTTCAAAGCTAAGAAAACATCTAATATCCCTATGAAATAATACTTCATGTTTCAAAAATGCAAACACATGACAAAACTAAACAAGGCATTAGAACATGAGATACCTATTCCATAGTGGATTGGTGCTACTCTTTGTGTAGAAGGTAGCCCTTTCCCAACCCTTGATAAGCCAAATGAGATGATAGACAATGAGATGCAAAGTGCACTCAAGTTTCCTATAGTGAGAATGCTCCAATTGTAGATGAAAAAATGAGAGAAAAGGAATTGAATTTATAGGAGAGATTGAGAGAGGAGAGGCTAAGATTGAGGAATGTGGGACTAATCCCCAACAAATAGGAGAGAGCCACTTGTCACAATGTGATTGGCCCATGATTGTGCAAGTTTTGGCCAATGTGCCCATTTGAAATTTGAAAATGGCATTGAATGCATGTAGTTGAAGGATTTGGGGGGAAATTTGTTTCGACAAAAAAGTCAAACAAGGGGAGTTAATGAGAAAAATAGGAGTTTTAATAAATCAAAATCAATGATTTATTGTGCAAGTGGGAAAAGCTAGAGGATGGGACATGGGTTAGGCTTAGGATTAAGCAAGGATTTGACTAATTAAGCTAGTGATTAGTTGGTGTGACATTTGATTTACATTTTTGGGTTTATTTTAAATCAAATGAGAGGAAAATGAATATTGACCATTTAATTAAATACATTTGATTTAGCTAAATGAAGAGACTTTAAGAAGTTAATTAATTAATTTGATTTAATTAAATAAGAAGAAAATGATCAAATATGATGTTAATGAATAATGTTAATTTTGCATGTCTACATTTTTTCCCTCTTTGAAGCAATGCAGTTGCTGGATTGATTCAAAGAATGATGCCGCTGACATCAAAATTAAAAGAAAAATTCTGAATTTTTCAGATGCCCCGGTGAAAAGAAGTACATTAGTACATTGCCCCCTCGAGATGTCGAGCAAAAAGATTCGATTTGAGGTCAATCTCACGACAAAGAGTTTCAAAATGGATGCATGGATGGCTATGACTAACTGATCTATATGATAATGATGGTGTAAATGAGATGTTTGAGATGTATGAGGTTGTCCTATGTTGATACGATGTGATTATGCAAGATGAGAGTGTGGAGGCAAGATGGATGCATTGTTAGTGTGAAAGAGGATAGAGGAATGAGAGGGATCAACCCTTGAAATCCAAGAAGATGCAAAATTCCAACAAGTCCCCTAGTCGTTGAGACTTTATTGGATATGATGATGAGTGATGATGATGTATTGCTTATCCAAGGATGGGAGAGATAAAGAGCATACCCTTTTTATGTTTGATAACACACATAGTTGCAATGTATCAAGGTATTAAGAACCAAGATGGTGTGGCTCCTAGTGTGATGGACCTTGACTCATGAAACAGATAGTAGTACTCTTGTTCACACTTGACAAATGAAACCTTATTCAGAATGCAATTCAGATATTCTAGACATCTCGAGCCAAAACAAAAAAAGGAAAGCCTTCTTATGTGGTCAACAAGACACCTAAAACATCTTTCCTACAAACAAAAAAAATTATGTATGACAAAGTTATTTTAAAAGAATATCTAATAAGCACAACATATAAAAATATAATGATCATTGCCCCATTCCTTTCTCTCTAAATATTTTTGTTTAGACATCATCAAGAGGTCCTTGGAATGAGCGCAAAATAAGATAAGTCCAAAATACCAAAATAAAGTAAAAAAAGAAGCTAATGTTCTTCGTACTGCTAGCCAAAGACTAAACTATGGTGATACCTAATGCTGATGTTCATCGATGGAAAGTCACATTCCTAGGACATGTTGTGATCATAGCCAAGAACACTCGCTAAATGTTGTGAAGCCAAACCTAGAATAGGTCATTGTCTAATTGGTAAACCCTTGAGGGATTTTGAGAAAGTCCTTTCTAGTGTGCATAGAATATGGCTTCTTTCATTCATCTTCCATCCAATCTATGTAGCTTGCAAGTGGATCTCCTACTATAACCTTTACCTTGTAGTATTTGTTGATGAATGCTAATAGAGAAACATCTTCTTTATACATTCTTGCACATATCAATTGGAATACAATGAGAGGAATTATTATTCACCCTACATGTCAAGTTAAGGTTATCATAGAGGATATCATGTTAATACAATTATTACAAAAGGATGGGTATGATGAGTCTAAAAGTACTATATGTATGCATGATGGGATTTCCTTTCCTCCCATCAATTCTATCACCCTATCAATCCTGGTTGGGCCCAAGACTATGAATTCCCAATTTGATATTATCTTGGGGTTTGACTTGTTTAGAGTGAAGCTAGGAATTTCTTGGCTAGTTTCTATGAACATAGTCCCCTCAATGATCCATAAATGCATAAAATTCTCTCATGAGGGTTCCATGCATGTAGTCCACAAGACTAGTTACAAACTGATGGTGGTGTGTAGGGTCTACTCACTTGATAACTTCTAGCCGACCCCTGTTGGTCTCCTCCCTCCTAAGATAGACTTGTCATATCACACATGTGTAAAATATAAGAATGGGAGCATAGTGTTGAAGGTGACATTACCCTCCTTTTCCCTATGTTATTTTAGTTAATCCTTCCATGATAGCACAACATAAGGATGCCTCTGTCACTCAAAAAAAGGAGAAGTCTGCTCAAGAATCTTCTTCTTCTTCCTTTGTAATTGTGTTGCCACAAAGTGTATCCTTTGAAACTTTTCACTTATTTGGACTCTTTCCTATGGATTTTGGACATTTTAAACCTCTTTTTACCCCTTTCCTAGCCTTGTTCCAAAGTGTTGTAAGGTGATGCAAAACATTTTCACTTTCCTAGGATTTTCATCACTAAATCAACCCTTTCTTATGCTATAATGACCCCTTAATGCACATGCATGCCTTTAGTGTGTTTTGTGATACAATCCCGAAAAAAATCAATAACCACATAATAATTCTCGAGAACCAATAAAAAATGACCAGGTGGACTAGGTCACCACCTTGGGCGACATAGTCCCATGTGGCATAAAAATTAAAATAAACTTAAAATTATTTCAGGATTTCCTCTTAAAGCCTAAGGTTGACCTGTGTGGTGTTATTTCAAAGAAATTAGGGCATAACATGTATAAATTAGGATTTCCCCCCCTCATTTTTTATCTCTCCTAATTCATTATTCACTCTTCACTTCTCTCTCACTCTTCTCAAGCAAGCTAGGGTTTGAGTAGTCTAAGTCATCAAGAAATCTCTCAAGAAGCATTCAAGGGAAGAAACCATAGACATTGTTGTAGCAAGTCAAGATCTCTCATCATGGAAAGGTATTAAGTCCATTATTTCACATCTCCATGCTTTATTATCTCATTTCGCCATTCGATTTAACTATCTACAAAGGGGTTTGACCAAGGCAAACCCCTAATCACTAACAATCAACATTTATTCTTCCTTCTTTGTGTGTTTGAAGATTTAGGTACTCTAAGGGTTTTCAGATCATTGAAGATAAGTTTGAAGAATTTTTGATGGAATCTCCTTGTGAGATAGGGAAAAACATCTAAAAAAATTCATTTTTAGGTATGAGAATCAACGTTTCAAAACCAGGTACCCCAAGGAGAGGAAAGTACAGACCGGGAGCTTCCACTTCCACTCTCTAATTTCCAAAAATTTAGAAGAGGAATAAGTCACCAACAATGGAAACCTAGTCCCACTAAACATTTTTTTAAGAGATTTTTGTGGATTTGGATACCCATTTGGCTGAAATGGGCTCTAGTGTAGTTTTCCAAATATCAGACTAGGTCACCCAGAATGGCGTAAGTGTCCTAGTAGGCCAAAATTTTAGCATCAATAACATTTCCAATCTATTTTCCAATCTACAACTCATTTCCAGCTGCACTCCTTCAATGTAATTCATTTCTATAATAGTTTGTTTACATTTCTTATGTTTTTTGAATATCATTATGTGTTTTCTAGCATTTTCATTTCAATAGTTTGTATTTAATAGTTAACTTCTATTTTCCGTTTCTAGCATTTAGGGAATCACACACTATCAAACACCTAATCCAATCCCCTTTGAATGAACACCCAAAAATCATATCATTAGGTGAAAGAGAGTCATTCTTCCATCCATGCTCCTAGGTAAAAGACCCTAGAAGCTCATTGGGGAATCCTCTTTCCCTTTTAGCATATCATCTTTTCGATGGTTCATTTTAGTGAAACAAACTTTATTACCCCCCTTCTTGTCTGATTTGGATTTTTTCATTGTCCTAGTATTAACTTGCATTGCATGTTGCATTAGTGATGTTTCATCCTAGGTTTTTGCATTAGTGAAAAGTGCATATAGGTTACATTTTTTCATCTTAGAACATTACACCTCTATGAAATTTTGCATTTTCACCTCCAATTTGCATTATATGATACAAAAACCATCTGTACCCATCAAAATTTTCTGCAAAATCTCAAAAAAATCACTAGGAGGACTAAGTCACCATCTTGGGCAACCTAGTCCCTTCACGCTTCTAAAACTGCCATTTCAAGAGCTGAAAACCCAGTTTTTAAGCTTTTGTTTATACCATTACCTACCTATATCAACTATTTTTGTTTCTATTACATCTATTTTATTAGAACTAGCTTAAATTAGCTCATTTCATGCATTACTTAGTTTCAATTTTGCATATACTACATTTATTTTTCAGTTTTTTTCATAGTGTAATCAGAAAATTACCTTGTTTCCCATCTAAAAAAATTCATTTCAACATTTTAGTTTAAATCATTGCATTCTCTTTCCTCTTTCCTCTTATAAGGTTTTCTTTTAAAAGATGTGACTTTTATTTGGTTTCAAATTGATTTCATAAATAGAACATTCCTTCTTATGAGTTCAATGTAGATTATAATAATTAATTCATTAAAGAACATGTTAATAACCAAACCATTGACATAATTATTAACATTACATTACCCCTTGGTGAGGATATTTGTGTCGACACTCATAACAATCATACTTTTGCTTCTCCCTATACCTCTCCTATTAGTGACAAAGGTATTTTGGTGACAAAATATTCAAGCATTGAGGGTCTTGATTGTCCCTCTCCTCATCCACTTTTGCCAAAAATTCAACAACAAACATTTCTTGACACTACCTTACCTAGTCTCCCTAATCATGGCAATCAAACTTTTCCTTCTCCTAATACCCCTCCTCAATGCAATGAGAATAGGCTGGTATTAGAAGATATCCCTATTACAAGTCATGAGACTCTTGATCCTCCCTTCCCTCACGCTCCCACCCTTTGGGATAACCTATTTGAAACTCATAGTGGTCCTTCCCTTGATTTCTCCCCTACCCATGTTAAAGCTAGCTCTCCTACTAGGGTAGATAGTATGAGACAAGTGAATAAGACCTTTGACAATCAAATAGAACCCTCTCCTAATTCTCCCACCATTATTAATCCCATCATGGATTATTCCCCTACTTGCGATGAAGTTATTTTAGAAGAACCAATCCTTGAATGTCAAGAACATGTGCCTTGTAGACCATGGATTCATGCTATGAATGGAGTGCCTTCCACTCTTCATCGTAATATGAAGTACATCTACAAAAACAAAGTGTTCACACTTGATATTGATCGTGAGCCTAATAGTTGTTTAACCATTGAAAAATCCAAAGGGAATCACTTCAACACCTTAACACCAACCAAACAAGTGGAACCCACACCAAATAACAAACACCATCTTGAGAAAATCACCAAGCTCTTAGATGATTATTGGGGTTCCTTAGACTTCACACCTCCTTTACTAGGAGAGTCCAAGATCACACACAGACTTTGAAAAAGAGAAACATAACTTCTTGTGAACACAAGACACGATAGATCCTTTGCAAGCATCGAAGTCATCTACTTTAGAAAACTAATCCAACAACAAACCCTCTCCTCATCCAGAAAAGCTGAAAAATATCTATGGAAAAGGTTATGAGCTTAAGAGACAACTTGGCTATAGTGGCAAAGGATGTGGTGCTAACGAACAAGGTATCTACAACCCTATCAATACTCCCACATAGAAAAACAACACCTTCCCTCATCACACTTCTAACTCACCCTTAGAAAGTGAGCCTTTGAAACAAACAAAGGACTCTTTGCTTAAATCCAATGTAATATTGCAACACACTACTGATTTGGATATTACACACTCCTCTAAGAGAGTATAAGAAATATCACAATCTCTAGTTCCTTGCATAAGTATGACATCCTCTACTAAGCAAGACCCTTCTTTTTTACAAGTGCAAAGAACACCTTCTACACGTGATCATGAGGGTATCCTTTTGGTTGACTCCTCCAATATCAATTGATCTCCCTTCCTCATTGAACTCGAAATAAATGTTCCAACAAACATTCCTTTTGTGCCTACCATGGAGTTCATGGTCATCACACTAATGAGTGTACGGCCTTGAGTAGTAAAATCTAACATCTTAAGTATTTTGGTGTTCTTCCTTGTGTGGGGGCACCTAATTCCTCTTATTTATATTGTTTTTCACTCAACCTCACATCTCCTCAATCCTTTCAGCTCACTCTTGTCTTGCACTAAGTAGGGGCAAGGGGTTAGTTAGCCTTGTCCTCATATGCCACTTTTTGTTGTCTCTTTTTACTAGTCATTAACCTTTCATGAACATATAAGAGCAAGCTTGGGATGTGGATGAAATTTGTTAAGTTGACTCACATGTGACATACTATCCTTTTTCATGACGTGGCTTATCAGAAACATATGACTCGACATAGGGCTTTGCAAAAAAGCTCTCATGTACTCCTCCTCCTTTTCTACTTTAAATAAATTGCTCACAATAATTGTCTTAGCAACCGCTTTAAAGTGGGGGCATACATCAACACTTACATTTCATTATGCGATTTTCTATTTCTTGTGATTCCCTCTCTTGGAAACATTACGTACAATGTTGCTTAGGATGAGACATTTTCTTTTTTCCTCTTTTGCACACAAGATGATTCCATTTGAACTTTTCCTCTCTTGGAAACATTACACATAATTTTCCCTATGATGAGACATTGCATAAAGAAAATAAAAATCCCTTTGAACATTCCTTACATCATTTCAGAAAAATCCATTTTGTGGTGCCTTATCAAAGTTATCAAAATGTATAACTTTGGTATGGTTAAGTGGTAATCCCAACCAACGGCACGACTTTCCCCAATGCCAACCTTTGTGTGTGTGAGTACATACTAGCCGTGTGTATGTTTCTCACCTTCTTTGGGAAAACTCACCCTATGGAAAACTTGATGTTCTATGGCCCCAGGGTGAGCACATCTTTTCCACATTGATTTTATTTTCCCTTTAGTTCTTGTCATTGCATGATCATGTATCTCATCTTGCTACATTGTATTAACCCTTGAATGTGTTATTTTGCATTGATGCCTTTTTTACTTAGAATCTTGAATCCTAGGCCCTTCACCACCTCCTTCTTATTTTTCATTCTCCATCTCCATTGGGCTAATTTAGTGTGATTTTGAAGCAAGTTCACCCTCTCACTAAAGTGGGGGCTAAATGTCTTTCCAAAAAGTATAGCCTTTGACACTTGTCACTCATTTGGATCCTTTCCTATGAATTTTGGACCTTTTTCAACCTCTTTTTACCCCTTTCTCAGCCTTGTTCCAAAGTGATGTAAGGTGTTGTAAAAAAATTTTACACTTTCCTAGGATTTTCATTACTAAATCAACCCTTTCTTATGCTACAATGACCCCTTAATGGGCATACATGTCTTAATTTAGTGTGTTTTATGAAACAATCCTGAAAAACATTAATAACCGGATAATAATTCTCGACAACCAATCAAAAATGCCAAAGTGGACTAGGTCACCACTTTGGGTGACCTAGTCCCAAGTGGCATCAAAATTAAAATAAACTGAAAATTGTATCAGTATTTTGTCTCTTAAACCCTAAGGTCGGCTTGTGTAGTGCTATTTTAGGGAAATTAAGGTATAACATGCATAAATAAGGGTTTTCCCTCACTCATTTTTTCTCTCTCCTAGTTCATTATTCACTCTTCACTTTACTCTCACTCTTCTCAAGCAAGCTAGGGTTTGAGTAGTCTAAGCCATCAAGACATCTCTCAAGAAGCATTCAAGGGAAGAAACCACAACCATTGTTGCAAAAAATTAAGATCTCTCATCATGGAAAGGTATTAAGTTTATTATTTCAAATCTTTGTGCTTTCTTATCTCATTTCATAATTTTATTTAATTATCTACAAAGGGGTTTACCTTTGACCAAGGCAAACCCCCAATCCGTAACAATCAACATTTCTTCTTCCTTCTTTGTGTGTTTGCAGATTTAGGCACTTTAAGGGTTTGCAGATCATTGAAGATATGGTTGAAGAATTTTTAAAGGCATCTCGTTTTGGGCTAGGGAAAAACATCTACAAAAAGTCATTTTCAGGTTTCAGAATCAAATATTTAGAGCTAGGTACCAGGAGGAGCATAAAGTACAAACCAAGAGCTTCCACTTTCACTCTCTGATTTTCAAAAATTTAAAAGAGGACTAAGTCGCCAACATTGGAAACCTAGTCCCACTGAACCTATTTTTTAGAGTTTTTTATAGATTTGGATACCCATTTGGCTGAAATGGGCTCCAGTGCAGTATTTTAGATTTGGGACTAGGTCACCTAGAATGCCGTGAGTGTCCTACTAGGACATAAATTTAGAATCAACAACATTTCCAATCTATTTTGCAGTCTGTAACTCATTTCTAGGTGCACCCCGTCAATCTAATTCATTTCTGTAATAGTTTTTTTACATTTGTTAGGTTTTTTGCATATCATTATGTGTTTTCTACCATTTCAATAGTTTGTATTTAATATTTAGTTTCTACTTTCCATTTCTAGCATTTAGGGCATCACACACTATCAAACACCTAATCCAATCCCCTTTGAATGAACACCCAAAACGCGTATCATTAGGTGAAATATATTCATTCTTCCATCCAAGATCCTAGGTAAAAGACCCTAGAAATTCATTAGGGAATCCTCTTTCTATTTTAGCATATCATCTTTTTAGTGGTTTAGTAATTCCACTTGCTCCTAGTTGTTACACTTTTGACATATACCCCTATGCATTTCTTGAGGAGTTCAATGGTTCTCACTTGCCAGAAGGCAAAGTGTACGGTGTTTGACTTTCTTGTCTTGCCAATGGTGCCTTAGACAGTATTGTATGGTAAAAGGAAGGGTCCATGCAGATTTTCCTCTATTTCTTGACCTCCATAGAATCTTACTACTCCTACCTCTAGGGTGGAAAATGGGAAGGGCCCCATTATTGAGGTGCTTGAGTGTACTTCGCCACTTTTTGTCTTTGCTCCTAGATCTCTTCCTCCTATTCTTATCTAGGAGTCACTCCCTCCATTGGTAAAAGTTGTGATGGATAGTCTACTAACTATATAGGAGCCTCTTGCTCCAACTTAAGTTGTAGGTCTAGCATCTGATGAAATTTCCTTGCGCATGACCATAAGAATCGAAGGAAGGCACTAACCACTGAGCAAGATATTTTTCAGAAGGAGGAAGGAGAGCCAGTAACTCCCATTTTGGTGTCTTTTTCTATTTCCTCCTCTTTCACCCATTTTTCTTTAGTTCCTACCACCTCAATATTTATTTTAGCTCCCCCTATGGGCATGGATGATCCTCACCCAAAAGGGTTGCAAGTGTTCATTGCTCCTTCACTTGAGCCTCCTCTCCTGATGTCCCTTCCAGACATCACACCTTTCTTGAAGCCCATGGATATGTTGAATACCTTGATGGTGTGCCCCATTGAGGTTTTCTTTGCTTCTTCCTCACCTTTCACTTTTTATATGGGGATCTCACATCCTTGGATGAGCAGAATTTGGAGGACAACCCTTCTTCTAATGAGCGTTGAAAGAAGTGATCACCTTCTTTGCAAGCTAGTTTTTCTTTGGCCCGCACCATCTTAGTGACAAATGAAACCCTCACATCCCTGAAGGTTTTCACTACTCTTGAGTCTTTTAGTGATCTTAGTAGTGGATCTTAGGCACCTCCTTCCTTGAAAACTCATTTTACACATGGAAATCACATCAAGTGCATGTTCAACTTAGTAGATGATGTCCCAACTTTGTTAGTAATTTTTGCAAAATTGACTATTTTTACCTCATAGGAGTTGAGAAAAGAAAACCTCGAGGGGCCCTCTTCCTTGGATCTTATTGAAAGATGTTCAGAGGGTGATCCCCTTGCTATCCTACCTTTGCAAGCTCATCCAACCTCCCCTTATAATTATTTAGATTGGAGAACTACGAAATCTTGGTTAATTAGGACTAGGGTGTGCCTCTTCTTTACTTATAGATTATATTTTTTTGTGTGTTTTGTTTCCCCCAGGCTTATTTTATATGTTCCTAGATGACCCTTGTCACCCTTGTTGTAGCTTGGATACAAGAGTGTTTTGTGTCATAAATTTATTCTATTTGTTACATCATTATTCCTTTTTTGTGTCTTAATTTTTTTAAATTGCGGATAATACAAATTGTTGAGGGCATTTAGGCCTCCCGTTCATGTTGACTCAATTTTTTATTTTTTATTTTGTTTTCATGCACCCTTCTTCATGGTATGATATAATAGGGGGTTGATGAAAATTCATTTATATATTATATATTGCACTTATCTATTTATATTTATGAGAAGCTCTAACCCTTAATTATCAAATCCCCTTGTCTTTTGTTTGTTATGTCATTGTTTGTGCTTCATTTTTATCTCACTCTTCTTTGCTTGTTTCATGATGTTATGGTACCTATATGTTGTCCCTCATGTATGTGACAAAATTTCCTTGATTAAATCTCATCATGTATCATGGGCCATAACATCACTTTCTTCTCTCTCCTTAGGATGTCGCGTACCTTTGTGTTCAACACACACCATCCTGGGGGGCATATTATAATCCTTTGATTTTTAGAAGCTATATTCGGTGGCCAATGAATCCCATGCTAAAAATCCTTTATTTTTCAAAAATAACATTCTTCAACAAGGATCCCTAGAGAAATATTTACTTCATCACATATTTGTAAGAAATATGAAAAATTTCCTTTAAAAAGGGAACACTTCTTTTGATGAAGAATTCTAAAAACTTTCCGTTACGAGGGAGTATTCTTTATTTCAAATTCCTTGGTGAAATAAATATTTCAAAAGGATTCCTTAATGCTAGAATCATTGGTTAAAAATGTTATCATTTTTCAAATAGATCATTCCTTTAGTGGACTCCTTTTCTTTTGAAGTTTTCTTTAGGGACCCCTTCAAAAGCTCCTCCTTTAGTTGTTGACTATCTGCATGACTGTTGTAGACATGCAAAACTAACATCATGCATCCAATTCTGCTATTAATCTATTGATTAAATCCTAAGGTTCATCAGACTTAATTAAATCAAATTATTTAATTAAGTTCCTAAAATTCTTCTTATTTGATTTAATAAATCAAACTGATTTAAAATCAAATATCGAATCCCTAAAAATCCCTAAGTTAATTAATCTAAATTAATTAAATTCTAATCATAATTACCATTCTCTAGCTTTTGACTCAACTAGAGTCAAATCTAAACTCTCAACTAACCCACCCACTTGCACCAATAAATCAATTATTTGATTTATCAATTCTTCTAATTACTTTCAAAAGGGCATCAAGATGGAATATTATTCCAATTTGAATCTTCCCTCCACATGACTTGTCCCTTCCAACAAAGCATTAAATTCTCTTACACATCTCTTGCACCAAGTCAAACTTGGCATTTATTGCACCTTTCATCCCCCCTAAACATGTCATTTCATCCAAAATTCAAATTTGAAATTGGCACATTGGCCAAGACTTGCACATTCCTCACCCTCTCACACCTTGACAAGTGGCATCTTGTCATTGGCTTTTGAATAATCCCACATTCATCAAAATCTCTCAATCTCCTACTCTTGAATCTATAAAAGCAAGGCAAAACAACACAATTGAAAAAAAAGATATCTTGATGCAAGGTTACTCTCTTCATTTGAGAATCAATCTTGCTCTTCATCATCCACATTTTTAATGCATCTAGACTATAGGCAACTTGAGCTCATAGCAACTCATTGTCTATTCATCTCACTAAGCTTATCAAGGATTGGGAAAGGACTCTTTCATATATTCAAAGAGCACCAATCCAATATGGGATAGATATATTTCATGTTTTACATGCTTTGCTTAGCTTTGTTATTTGGTTGCATTTGAATCATGGAGTATTATTTCATAAAGATGTGTATTTCTGTTATGTTGTTTTTTCAAGTTTACTAAAAGGGATTGGGAAAGGGCTCTCTCACATCTTCATGGAGGGCACCAATCCACCATAGAATAGGTTGTATTTCATTTTCTCCATTGCATGTTTGTCTTATTTTTATCATTTTGTTTGGAATTAATGATTTATGTTATTCTATGAGGATGGCTAAATCTATACAATCCATGTGTAAGATTTTAGCATCCACAAAATGGCACTAGAAACTTTGTAAACATCTGTTATGCTAAACTTCTAGGCAAAATCAAATCACTTTGTTTGAATTAACACAACTAGTCAAACCATCATCTTATACATAAGTCTTCTCTAGGATAACACAACTTCTTAGGGTTTACAAGTTCATCTTGTTTGGCTTAACACACTTAGCCAAATTATCAAATCATTACCTTGTTTGACTTGATGCACTTAGTCCAACTATCATCTTGTAGGAGTTCACTCTTGGATAACACAACTTCCTAGAGTTTTACAATTACATTTATCACTCTTTTTTGACTTAACACATCTAGTCAAACCATCAATCCAATCATGATCAATCAAAGTCCTGAAAGGTTTGGCACTCCCTTCAAAGTTTCTTTAAGAGTTCCATTCATCCATATCACTCATATTCCGTTTATCTCATCCTCGTCATCAATTTGATCCTTCAATTATCTTAGTTCTTCGCTTCTTTGAACCTAAGGTTTAGATCAATCTAAAGAATTAGAGGTTCATCTCTTACATTCTTGAAAATTGATCTTCATTTTATGGTTCAAAACTCGATCTAACACAAGAGGAATGTGGAATATAAATTTGATCGATCCATCATGAGAAATTCAATTCAACTAAACTATCCAAGTCTCATAATGCCAATTGATTATCGAAACTCACATTTATGCAATTCAAACATGGCATCATTATCTCTTCCAAACATCAACAATACGAATGTGAGTATGCCTAATCTAAATTTTTAAACACCTTTCCCAATGATAGATTTAAATCCAAGTCCAAATCTGCAAATCTATCAACCAAACACTCAATGCATGAGTTTTCCAAACAACATTATCCCACGAAATCCATACATGCCAAGTACAACTTTACCAAACATGAACATTTCGAATCCGCACTTGGTGAGTTTTGGGATAGATATGCTTGCAAATCCCCCTAATGTTGTTCAAAATCCTAGCAATATATTGGCAACTCCATATGTTGATTCAAGTCAAGGTAACACCATGCAAAATAAAAGTTACCTAAATCAAGGCAATATGATTCCCAACCACAAAAATGTTCAAATTCAACCTATAATGCCAAATCAAAAAATCACACCAAATCATCCCATTTTTCCATTGATATCACAACAACAGATGGAAACCATCCAAGCAACCCCAACAATCAACACCATTCCCATTCCACCACCACCGCCACCACCACCAAAGCACAACACGGCCAATTCATTCTCCATCATGTTGCAAGCCACACAACAAGCTGCCCACCAAAAGGCACTCCAAGCCCAACAAGCTGTACAAATTGCACAAGCAGCTCAAGTAGCCCAACAAGCACAGGCTCAAGCTCAAGCCCAACACCAAGCTCGACAGGAGCAAGCACAATTCAAGGCATTATTACAAGCAATCCTTCAATAAGCAGCTCAACAGCAAGCCCAACAACAAGCATTGTTGGCACAACAACAACATGACCAACAACAAGCGTTGTTGACTCAACAACAAACACATGCCTTACTCCCACAATGGAGCTTGCAACAAATTCTTACCACAATCATTAAAAATGATGATCAAGATCCATCCACCAATGATCATGTTGACAATGTCTCTACATCAGCTAATGAGTTAGAGGACATATCTCAAGAATTTATTTTAAAGCATGATCAACATCTTTCACCAAGGTCTAGCAATGATCCTCTCCAAAACATATGGCCATCCTTTGACCTCATGAAATTTGCGTATCTTCCTATGCCTAATGAATATATCCAAGAAAGAAATTCATTCTTTTCAATTGACCCATGTCAAGAACTTGATCCAAAGCATGTCGAAAGCAATTCCAAAATCACTCAAGATCGAGAATTTGTATCTCCAAGCTACTACAACGATATAATGGACACTCTCCTATCTATACAAGATGTTGCAAATGATGACCATATCCGCATAGCACATATTCTTCCATCTACCCATGAGATGCTTTCTTTGAATGGAAACGTAGATGATCTTCATTCAAAACAAGAGTCTCATACTCTTGAAATCATTACTGGGAAACAAGAGTCTCCTACTCTTAACATTTGTGCACAAGACCAAGATGTAGAAAAATATGGAGACATAACAAAAACAAATCATGAAGAAGGCTCCTACAAAAGTTGCAAATCAGAAACATCATGTGAAAACATATTAGGATTGAATCATGAGAAAGACTTTTACGAGGACAGTGAAGCATCAACACTTCTTGAAGAAGCACTACAATCTTATATATCACAAGATCAAACTAAAGATACCAATCAAGCATTCATCCCACATATGGAGGATCCTATCACTTATAAATTGGGATCACTTACCTTTCTTAGAGCAAGTTATCTCATCAATAAAGTAGTTGTCACTTTTGAAGACCCGCCAAAGAGCAGAGAAGGATTAACACCTTGTTTCCAAGGTAGATCATATCCTATTGCAAATAAACTTTTTCAGCAAATGAATTATCAAGGCAGAGGATTAGGTCTGCATGAATAGGGTATCCTAGAACCAGTGAAGATTGTTGGCAATCCTAAGCATCAAGGGCTTGGTTATTCAACAACCAATGGATATAAACATATCAGTGATAATTCCACAAAACTGGGGCAACTTCGTCTCAAGCAACCATCAACATAGGGAGCATGAAGGATCCTTATGATGAAACCAATGCCAATACCACAACTTGCCATATCATGAATCTTCCACACATCACCCCATCCACGAATCGGGACCAACAACAAGAGGAATATTTGAATCAAATCACGAAGAACTTCATCAAAGAAAAAGAAGCTAAGAAGCATGAAGGACAAATCAAATACAAATGGATACCAAAGAATACAAAGAAAAATTATCCCTATCAAACTCCATTAGTCGAAGAAACTATGGGGAAAAATAAAAAATGGAAATGTATCCATCAAGGATGTCCACAAAAGCAAAATAAAGCTTCTCAAGCAACATACAAAGTGTATCAAGCAATTGGTCCTAATTCCATGTACACTTCTGTATCCACCATTCTTGCTCATCTTCCCATTGGAGAGTCAAAGGTTCCAAACTATCAACCAATCCATCTTTTATAGCTAAACACACTCCATCCACACCTCCACGCACAATATCAAATTCTCACATTGACTATGTCTTGGCAATGACCCTTCATCATAAGGATTCAGAAGGCACCCTATTGCGATGTGTGCACAAAGACAGAGTTAACTCTGGTATCAGCAAAGCAGATCAGGGATCTCAAAAGTTGCATTCAAGCGCACATATCTTGGCAAAGCAACTTCTTCAAACAGGATATCGATGGCACATTATGACAGAAGCTTCAACATCAGCACCACTAGGTGGTTCAACATTAGCTTAAAATCTCTCAGAAAATACAAAAAAATACAAAAAAAATACAAAAAATACAAAAAATGCAAAAAAATCAAAAAAAGGATTGATAATAGTAAAGAAAAAAATCCTTCTCCAATGGAAACCACCACGGTGGTGCTTTGGATAGGTACCATGATAAAAACCTGGCAAACGACCGTCATGTGTAGAATCGAACATCTACGTGCGCCAGTTCAGGAGAAATCATCTTATCGCATCCATAATAAAGCAAACATTACAGCCATATTATCCATTCATCCACAAACCATTTACCCAATCCATTTTCGTATCTGGATCCATAGTCTACCTTATCTTGATCTTGACAAAGTTTGGTGCAAAATTTGCGATTGCTTATGGTAAACATCTTGACATGGGTCATTTCCATTGATCCCATCCTACCTAATGTTATTTGAGCTTTGAAGCATTATCTGAATGAGAATCCTCTATTTGAACACCCTTATCTTATCGCAAGATAATTCATATCCAAGCATCTACCTGTGGCATTCCAAACATTGCTAGACATTGGGGGTAGATATTTACATCTTGCTTCGTGAATGAATCTTGATCTATATCCTCCATCTTATGAAGTGATCCGAACATTGAAAAATGTGAAATCAAACTGGTCAAATCATTTGCGAGCCAAAGATCCAAATCACTAACCCATGGCATATTTTGACAAGATGATATTTTATTGAACATCAATCCAAATAATCAATCAGTTGCATCTAATGTGTACTTCTACGTCACATCAAAATCATCAAAGCAATTTTGTTCCAAATCAAGCTTCATCAATCTTGATCAATTGAATCCAATCAATCATCACCTTGTTTGACTCAACACACCTAGTCAAACTATCATCTTGTGCACAAGTTTACTCTAGAATAACAGAACTTCCTTGGGTTTACAAGTTCATTATCATCACTCTGTTTGGCTTAACACACTTAGCCAAATTAGCAAATCCATAATCGCCTTGTTTGACTTAACACACTTAGTCAAACCATCCCCTCTTGTACAAGTTTACTCTAGGATAACACAACTTGCTAGATTTTACAAGTCCATTATCACTTTCGTTTGACATAACACACTTAGTCAAACTATCAATTCATCAATCCGATTGATCAACACTAAGCTTGGTTTTCAACAAAATCCCAAAACAAAGCACTGATATCATCACGTATCCATATGTAAATGATCGAAATCATGCGAAAAAAGCAAAAACATTCAAAAAACTCATCAAAATTTCAAAAACATCAGAAAAATCAAAAATCAAAAACATCCAAATCATCAAACATCGAAAAACATGTCAAAATATCAGAAAATATTCAAAAACAATTCATCACTAAGTCTTGTTAGTCTTTCACCTTGTCGAACTAAGTCGTCTCTGAGCTTGAACGTAGGCAAGGTTGATCTTTGATCATCCCCCGAGACATTTAGGTCATTCTTTATGCGTCCATCGCATTGGCATCCATTTTCCCATCCTTTAGGCATCCGTCGCAATGGCATTCGTTTGCTTATCTTTTTTACATTTAGTTCATTCTTTATGCGTCTGTTGCATTGGCATCCATTTGCCCATCCTTTAGGCATCCGTCACATTGGCAATCCATTTGCCTATCTGGTCTATTTTTAGGTGAGTCCTTAGGCGTCCGTCGCAAAGGGGCAATCCTTTTGTCCATCTAATCATGAAGTCAGTTTGTCATCCGAACTACGTCGTCTCTGAGCTTAAACGTAGGCAAGGCCATCCTTGGTCGGCCCCCGAGACACAAAATCCAAAAACATTCGTAAATCTTGAAAATCCAAATCATTGAAAAATCTCAAAAAACCAAAAATAGCCTCAAAATATCTGAAAATCCAAAATGGTGTATCCATTTCATCTCGCTTTCACCCATGAATGTCTCACTCATAATAAAGTCAATTGTCACTTTCACCCTTTGGTGAGTCAGTCGGAAGCAAGTTTAGCAGGTTCCAAAGTGAACACCTAACCATCAAAGTCTCAAGCCTAAGTCAGTAAGTACGCAAGTTGGTCAACTCAGAGTATCAATAGCTTATCACCCAATCAGTCTCACCAAAACCCTGATCACTACATGTCCTAGGATGAAGCTTTCCTGCGATGGACATAAGCATTAGGTACCCATAGTAGTTTATCCTTGGCTAGTGGTACGATGAACATCAGCTTGTTTGTTTACTTTATTTTGGTCTTTTCAGACTTATCTTATTTTGTGCTCATTCCAAGGACCTCTCGATGATGCCTAAACAAAATAGGTTTAGAGAGAAAGGAAGGGGCAATGATCATTATCTTTTTATCTGTTGTGCTTGTTGGATATTCTTGTAAAATAACTTTGTCATGCATACTTTGTTTTGTTTGTAGGAAGGATGTTGTAGGTATCTTGTTGACCACATAAGAAGGCTTGCCTTTTTATGTTTTGGCCCGAGATGTCTAGAATATTTGAACTGCAATCTGAATAAGGTCATGTTTGTCAAGTGTGAACAAGAGTACTCCTATCTGTTTGACGAGTCAAAGTCCATCACACTAAGTGCCACGCCATCTTGTTTCTTAATACCTTGATGCAACGCACCTACGTGTGTTATCAAACATAAAGAAAGGTATGCTCTTTTCCCATCCTTGGATAAGCAATAGATCATCATCATTTATCACCATATCCAATAAAGTCTCGATGACTAGTGGACTTGTTGGACTTCTTCATCTTCTTGAATTTAAGGGTTGATCCCTCTCATTCTTCTATCCTCTTTCATGCTAACAATGCATCCATCCTGCATCCATCCTACATTCATCCTCTCATCTTGCATAATCACATCATATCATCATAGGACAACATCATCGATCTTATCCATCTCACATGCATTGCATAATCATTTAACATGTTTAAAATAATATATATTGGTTATTTTAAGCATCTTCCAAACATCTCATTTATATCATCATTATCATATAGATCATATAGTCTCGCCATCCATACATTCATTTTGAAACCTCTTTGTCGTGAGATCCACCTCAATCTTTTCACTTGATCTCTCGAGGGGGCAAGGTACTAACGCACTTATTTTCGCTGGGGCTTAATTTCGGTGTCAGCAACATCATTCTTTGAACCAATGCAATAAGTACATTTCTTCAAAGAGGGGCAAAATGTAGACATGCAAAACTAACATCATGCATCCAATTCTACTATTAATCAATTAAAGCAATTTATTGATTAAATCCTAAGGTTCATCAAACTAAATTAAATCAAATTATTTAATTAAGTTCCTAAAATTCTTCGTATTTGATTTAATAAATCAAATATCAAATCCCTAAAAATCTCTAAGTTAATTAATCTAAATTAGTTAACTTCTAATCATATTTACCATTCTCTAGCTTTTGACTCAACTAGAGTCAAATCTAAACTCTCAACTAACCCACCCACTTGCACCAATAAATCAATTATTTGATTTATCAATTCTTCTAATTACTTTCAAAAGGGCATCAAGATGGAATATTCTTCCAATTTGACTCTTCCCTCCACATGACTTGTCCCTTCCAACAAAGCATTAAATGCTCTTACACATCTTTTGCACAAGTCAAACTTGGCATTTATTGCACCTTTCATCCCCCCTAAACATGTCATTTCATCCAAAATTCAAATTTGAAATCGGCACATTGGCCAAGACTTGCACATTCCTCACCCTCTCACACCTTGACAAGTGGCATCTTGTCATTGGCTTGTGAATAATCCCACATTCATCAAAATCTCTCAATCTCCTACCCTTGAATATATAAAAGCAAGGCAAAACAACACAATTGGAGAAAGACACATCTTGATGCAAGGTTACTCTCTTCATTTGAGAATCAATCTTGCTCTTCATCATCTACAATCTTCAATCTACAACACACATTTTGAATGCATCTAGACTATAGGCAACTTGAGCTCATAGGAACTCATTGTCTATCTCACTAAGCTTATCAAGGATTGGGAAAGGGCTCTTTCACATATTCAAAGAGCACCAATCCAATATGGGATAGATATATTTCATGTTTTAAATGCTTTGCTTATCTTTGTTATTTGGTTGCATTTGAATCATGGAGTATTATTTCATAGGGACATAAATTTATGTTGATGTTGTTTTGTCATTCTACTAACCATTTGCAGATTTTCATGTCCACAACTGTCTATTTTCCTATGTGGATTTTTGCTATGTAACATGTTTTGTCTATGAATTAACATGTTGCTTTTTAGGAGCACCTATAATGTTTTTTCGAAATGAACCTTGCAGGACCAAGCACTTATAAGGGCACATCAAACTCTATGGAGCCTCTCACATGAGGCTTCCCTCATGACCAAGCACCTGGGGTGCCTCCATTGCGAGTTTGAAGACCTATAAAGTGCTTTCATCTTACAGGATCTATTTGTTTAACTTTGTACGATTGAGGAACTACATAGGATTTAGTTCACCTTTCCATAAGTTTGCAGACCCGTGACACATTTTTTCAACTCATGTTCCTATGGATCCATCTCCTCTTCCTGTGCATTTTAGTGTGTTAGATTGTGGTCTACTTCATCAACGATTCATGTATACTTTATTTAGACTCTTTCAATCTACTTTACCTCTCATTTGGTAGAACATATGGTCGCTAAATTTGGTGAAAAATGTAATGGTATGAATTTTCACCCTTATAAATTCCCCTTTTACACTCCTTACCTTAAGAAAATCAAACTCGATGATGTTATTCCATGTCCTTCACCGGCTCTCCATCCATTTGGAAATCGTTTGTGTTAGTGTGTTAAGTTTAACATAGGGTTAATTATCCAAGTGGTTTCCCCCCATATGGGGTAGTTTTCTCACCCCTCACATGTTTCATGCCTTTAAAAGGCTTTTATACTATGTAATTTAGTATCTCATCTTAATATTTTCATCATAGGTGAAATAGCCTTATGTTGCTTCTCTCGTCTATGAAGATCTATTTGTAGGTTGTGATCCTTGGTTAGATGGTTAACACCAACATGGTATCAGAGCCTTCAATCTGTGCCTTCTTCTTCTATTGAGATTTCATTAGAGTTTGAGATCATTTGTTTGCTAAAAAAAAAATTTTGGCATTTGAAATTTATCAAATTTCAAAGTTGCCTTATTTTCCTATGTTCATCACATTTTGATTTGTGATTGTTGAAGGAGTGGAATTTTTTTGATTGCAGTTTGTTAAGGAGGTAATTTTTTAGTTTGAAACAAAATCTATTTTGGGAGCCAATTGAGACCACTAGGCTGGCACTTCTCAACATTCATTCTACTAGATTTTTTTAGAGGGCACAATTTCTCGAGCTTTTATGGAACAATTCAAAACTAAGAGGGTAAAATGACTATTTTATTACCCTATTGTGATTATGCTAAGTATGAATGATTTGACTAGAGAAGAGGAGCCATGATTTGTAAGAAAAGGAGAGAGGGGTGTGGAATTGTTTGTAGCAGGCATGATTTTTGCTTGTTGTGGAGGCCATAATTTTATTTTTTCAAGGCATGTAGCTCATCTATAGGTCATGTATTCAATCCACAAGCATGAAATTTAAGTGAGGTGTGATTCTATCCATCAAAGGCACACATTCCTTTTAATTTTGAGGTCAAAAATATTTTTTGGTTTGATGGATACATTTTTTTCGGAGATCAATTTGGTGAAGTGATTCTTCCTTTTGTGAGACATGATTCTTCTTGCATTTGAGTATAAATTTTTTTGTTCGATTAATCATTGTAGAAGGAACTCAAATTTTCTATTTGGAGGCACTTTTCTTTACTAGAGAACATAAATTTTGGTATCAAACTTTATACTTTATAAATTTCCAATTGAAAATTTCATTTTAGGGCTTTTGTGGAGTCGAAGTGGTGTGGGCCCCAAGTTCTTGAAGTTGTTTTTGGGAAAAACGATCCCACATTGGTAGCATGGGGTAGTTTTTTTCTATTTCAATAGTGTTGTAGTTTCTTTTGTTGGTGTGAGTCTCAAAGATTGTGAAGAGGCTATTATGTTGTGGAGACTTGTGCATTCATTTGGCTTTCATGTGGTACAAGGATTTTATACAAATAGACAATAAGGTGTATAATTATTTTTCTCAAATTTTGTAGATTGATTCCTTTTTTAATTTCCTAAGTGATATTTTTTATATGTTGGAAAAATAAATATCAAGAGGCTGCATTGGTTGATACTTTTGGAGATTTTAGTTTGGTGTAGTTTTTCTTTATGTTGTCATGGCTACTCCTTATTCAGTAGAATTGTTAACCCCCCATAAGTACCATACATGGAAGATCAAAATGTGTAGTTTTCCCCAATCCAAGGGTTTCTGGTCCACACTGAGTGCTAGCCAACCCACTTTTACTGAGGAGTATGATACACATTCCCATAGAAACAAGTGTGACAAAGCTATGGGTCCAATATACTTGCATGTTTTTGATAATATTATTTTTCATATTAAGGAGTGTAATACACCCAAGGAGGTATGGGATGAGCTAAAAAACATTTTTGGTCAGGTCGGTAAGTTCTGTTCTTTGCAACTAGAAGCATAATTAACTTCTCTTTCCCCTGATCTATTTCCTTCCATTAATGGTTTCCTAGTCAAGTTCAAATCTATCAGGTCACAATTGATGAGATTTGGAAAGGGAAAAAGCTAATAAGGAGACCATTTTTATAATTTTTTCTAAGCTGAGAGGTCCATTGAAAGCTTTTTCTTCTATCTTTAATCCACCATGAATGATTTTGGAAATTCATTTCAAATACCTTCTTTTGAGAGTTTCTATGATAATTTGACGAGGGAGCAAGCCAAACATGGCCAATTAGAGTGGGTCTCTATGAATCATGCATTAGTTACACAAGCCTCTCAAATAAAAGGGAAGAAGAAACCTAAGCCTAATATAGAGTCTAATGAGTCCTCCACCTTTTCAAAAGAGGATAAGCTTAAGAAGGAGAAGTTCAGTTGTGTGTATTGCAAGAGGAAAGGGCATGATGAACACCATTGTTATACAAAGAAGATTGATGAGATTTCAAATATTCTTTAGAAGAAAAAAATTTCATTGCCCTCATATGTGAATCCTTTTACAACATCTCTATCTCCATCTCCATTTGCATCATCATCCAAACCTACATAGTCAAGGAATGCAAGACTTGTAAGTGGTAAAGAAGATAATCTCTACATGGGTAAACGACATGTATTTTTAAGTTTTGTAGTTTATTTTAGCTATGATAGATGGTTTTAGGATTTAGGATCATCTCACCACATGGATTTTACTCCCTATCTTTGTTTGGGTCTTCATCCTACTGATACTTCCAAGATTTTATTGGGAGATAGTAAAATTTCGGATGTTGAGGGGGTAGGGAATGCTGAGATTGGTGATGTTTATTTAAGAGATGTATTATGTATTCCTGTTTTACACACAAATGTACTATACATCTATCAAATTACTCATGGTGAGGTACCTAAGATAGTAGAGTTCACTATAGATTATTTTTTCATCAAAGAGGTTTTTATTGGAAAAATCATTACTATTGGTGAAGCTGATCATGAATCTCGTCTTCATGCATTTTTTCATTTTGTTGATGATGATGATGATTATGAACCTTGCACCCCTCTTGCTAGTGTCGATATAAATTCCTTGAGAGAGATTGGTCATTTGAAATTTAGAGTTCTTCATACCTATGTTGATTCATCCATTGTTACTTTACATGTTGGTTCTTCAACACAACAAGATGTTTTTGATCCTTCAAAGCATTCTTTGTGGGATAGTCACTTGACAGGTCTTGCGGAGTTATTTTGTGAATCTCACATTTCTTATAATTTGGATGATACATTTGAGGGTATATACCTTCTTTTTTATGATAGTATCGACAGTGTTGTCACACCATCTGTGTCTTTGGAGATTGTTGCTTCAGAATTTCCACATGGTCTTGTTGAGCCACCTTCTTTAATTGAGGTCGCACTTGATCATGATGTGACATTTGGTTACATGGAGGAAAGATGACAATTTTCAGAGGCATCTTTCATGTTGATTCATCCTATCCTTTCTCTTGTTTCAAAGTTGGAGTTTCTCTTATATTAGTGGTCTTTTCTCCCTAAAGGGAGGCATGTTGTTTGCAAACATGGGATATTCTTAAGACTTCTAGGATCAAAATAGTATTTTCTTCATCATGGGGGGGATCTTCAAAAAAAATTATGGGGGGCTACATAGTCTCTCTCCTTTTGTATTTTTCTAAGATCTGTGACATGAGTTTTCCGTGGGGGGTCTTCCGAAGTCCTCCTACTTTCACTTTACCAACTTTCACTTTTTCAATTTTTTCTCTCTCCTTTGGAGAGGAATTTTTCTCCTTTTCTTTGATTGTGAGAGTTTACATTGCATTGCATGGTAGTTGTGTGTGTGTACCTAACATGGCCTTGTATCCGGGAACCATTTTTCATTTCATTTTGCATAATAATTCTCCCTAGGTTTTCACTTAAGGGGGGGTGCTAGTATGTTTAGTTTAAGATAAGGTTAATTATTCTATTGTGTTGTTCTTGTATCAGGTAGTTTTCACACCCATCACATGTTTCATGCCTTTAAAAGGCTTGTATACTATGTAATTTATTATGTCATCTTAATATTTTCATCTTTGGTGAAATAGCCTTGTGTTGCTTCTCTCATCTGCGAAGATCTATTTGTAGGTTGTGATGCTGGTCTTGGTGGTTAAGACCAATATTTTGTAGTGTTAGTGAGGGAATTTCTATCAGGGATGTGAGCAAGACACAGAAAAATTTGTGTGGTGCACTACCATCCTAACAGGATTCCCTCATCTAGAATCCATAGAGGCATTACAATTATCCATTGGTGTCGAAGTGTAACATCTTTACTCACTTGACCAACCTTGAAAAACTCTTTCTCCTCTAATTTCATCTTTAAAACACTATCTCATTCATCTCATTCATCTTCTACACACTTCTTTATCTTTGTTACCAATTTTTTCACTACAACTAGATTGGTGGAGCTGATTTAATTTTGTTTGGTTAGTTGCTACATTGTTTACAATTGTTGATTGCATTTGATTTATGAAGTTTCAGTTATGTAAGTACTTTCAATAAACGAAGTTTAAGAGTCATTGCTCAATGCTTAGCAGAACAAATGAAGTACAAAGCTAAGTATACAAATGATTAATATTTCATTGCTTTCATTTTATTTTGTGATAGTGTTACATTATCGATTTCATTTGATTGCAAGAATATAAATGATTATACAAATTTTCATTGAGATGCATTTCTTTTCAAAAATGAAAAGTAGAAAGAGAGCTTTAAGAATCCACACAAACCATGGAGATAACTATTACAATGCATCATAAGGAGTATTCTACACTACTAAAGATGCACGAAATGAAAAACACATAATTATGAACATGGTCATCATTGCATGTGCTTGTAGCCAATGCAGAAACGGTGCACCATCCTTTGTCCTCGAGCCCCAATCGACCTATAGGAGGGAAAGAGAGTTTTTAGAGATCTAAGTATGAACATACCTACCTGAACCACTAACAGTAATGGAGAACGTTGCAGACAATACACTGAAACAATCAAGATAGGTGCACGAATGAGAGCCGAAAGTGTAAACATCATGATATTTATTGTTTTTTGCTAACATTGTTTGTTTCTTGTGTAGGTATAGGTAAATTCATGTAGATGATCATCTTATGAAGAAATAAATCATGTGGAGTAAAATGGGCTCCCACAAGGGTAGAGCTCGACATGCTACCCCTTAATATTACAAATGGGCCAAGTAGAAAGTATAATTATCCTACTCATCTGAGCTATACATGAAGGAGTAAAACAAATTTTTAGTTATCAAAGCATTAAATTTATTGTTCATTCATAACAATCAAGTCTAAGTGATGAAATGAACATTATATATGAAAAATAGACTTAACTGATTCAATACAATTGAAAACTATCGATCTCATTCTGGAAAGTTTTAAAATGTTGCCATATTAATTGCATTTTGCTGCCTTGAAGTCTGTTCACATTCTTTTGTGTTGTTTCATATTATTTTGTTTTCGAGCAGCAAGTGTTTTATCTCATGATGGTGATGGTGAACTAGAATACATAAGGCCTCAACAATAAAGCACTAATAAATAATTGAAGTTTTGAAGAGGTTCAGTTTGCTTTATCTTATAAAGTTTTTGAGATAAGAATGCATGTTTTTTGAAGCATTCAAGTAATAAGATGAATGGTAGTATACCTTAAAGCAACCTACATAACATTAATGTTGCTACAATAGATATAAACAAAAGAAAAAGGTGTTGTCTAGTTTTACTCTAGCATGAAAACAATGTCAGGTGTGTCATGCTAGCTGAATGCTTTCTTCAAGACAAGCAAAATAAGGCACTTTTGAGAGAAAATGATGTTTCTATGTGTTTCGAGTGTATACAAAAGTAAGATGAAGCTATAGTGAGAAGTAAGTTTCTTACTCTTCTAGGTTAATGCAATTGTGCTATATTTTTCCAATATCCAGTGAGTTCAGTTGCAAATGAAACAATTACTACAATATTGTTTTTAAAATAGAAAGATGGCTTACTGCATTTTTCAGAAAAATTATATGGGTTTCAACATAAGGTGAGGGTGTCATTTCAAATGCAGATTTGTTCTTATTTCAAGTGAATCCACATAGGGGTTTGAAAGAATATGTAGAAATGAGTGAATTTATTTCAGAGATATACAATTTTCTTTCATTTTCATGAATACCCACATGGGGTTTCTTTCATAACATACAAAAATAAAGGAGTTTCATTTTCTTGAATACCCATTTGAGGATTTTTATTCAAAGTGCAGTTTCCTTCATATTACAGAGTAACCCACATGGGGGTTTCATAAGAAACTACAAATTTACAGCTTTTTTAGTATACCCATGTTGGGTTTTCACATAAAAATGTAGAAATGAATAAATTTCTTCCAAAATTCTGAGAACCCACATGGGGGTTTTAAGCGAAATGAGGTTTTCTCACTATTTTCAACATACCCATGAGGGGGATTTTGCAAAAATGCAAGTTACATACAAAGGTCATGGTTCAAGCCCATTCATGAAGAGATTTAAAAGAAAATGGAGCAAGAATCTTCTCCAAAATATTTCTTTTAAATACTTTCATATTTAAAATGTAGATTTTTAATGAACAAGAATGAGTCTAAGCATGCATTGGCCACGTCCAAGAGAAGGAATCTCAGTCACTAATGTCACTGAAAGTATAAAAGATATTTTAAGTTGTTGATGGAATCTCAAATCAGAAGAAACATGAGAAAATGGAGTGAGAAATTTATAATAGAAACCTAGAATGAAGCATTCATGGCGTGACCTATATTGTGTTTTCATTTTATTTATAAAAACAACAGTCATAGCCTTACATTTTTAGTTTTTAAAAGATTTTTATTGAGGGAAAATACATAAGAATAATGAAGAGATAGTAGCTTACCATTGTGATGACTCTGGAGAAGTGTATAGGTCGCGGCCAAGCTCTATTGGAGCTCTTAAATTCATGGGCTAAGCTTTCTCTCTTGGTAGACAACAAGACTTTAAACAAAATAGAGGAAGAATGGAACATAAAATCAAAGATAGGAGCATGTATAAGTCGAGACCTTGTGGCCTTTTATTGCTTTCAAAAATAATGGAGAAAGCCATAATGATGTAGAAGATCAACTTACCTTGCTCTGTCATGAAGATTTGACCAAACTAGAGTTAGAAATCTAAGAAATCATGGGCATTTCAAGCTGAAGTTCAAGCTCTCATGGCAGCGACATCTCCTCTCAAGCAAGGTTCACTCTTAAAGAAAAAGTGCGAAATGATGGAGATCAGGGTTTTGCCCTCACTTTTGTTTCGTATTGCCCTAATTCGAACTTGGGGGCTTTTAGTGTTTACATTTTAAATTAATGCCTTAAGTTTTATTGCCATGGTCTCATATGCCTTAGGTCAGATTTGTTAAGGACCTCGTGTATTTATATATGCCGAAGTCTTAGGCTTGTTTTGTTAAAATATTTCATGGTCTTTAGACTTAAGGTATTTGTGTAAGGTAGATCTTGTGCCTTAGTGAAAAATTGAGAGTGATTAAGTCCCTTAGTATTTTATAATTGATTTTGATAATCAATTAAAATTTAATTATTGACCAATATATACTTTAGGCATCTAATTTTTCAATTGATTTTAGAAGAAATCAATTAAATGTAATGATGGAGATTGCTTGTTATTTTTTATGACTTTTTATGAAAATAATCAAGTATTGTAATGGAGAAATAAGGTTGATATTTCGCAAAAGATTTTATCTTTAATTGCAAAATAAATCAAATTGTAAAAAACTGGATGTGTGAAAAGCAGAAGATAAAGCAATGATTTATAAATTATTTTTTTCTTCTTGCTATTTTTAGCAGTTTGTAAGATAAACGAGTTTGGATTTTCCTTTGGTCGGATTTGATTTGCTTGGTGAAGAGATGAAGTGATTTATTTTCCTTTAAAGAATATTTTACCTATTTTTAGAGTCCTTATGGCATGCACATGCAAAAAGTGTGAGATTTCCACTTTTATGCCACAGTTTGCAATAGTTTTAGGTGCTTTTCCTTGAGCTTTCTTCTTGAGATCAGATTAGGGTTTTGAGATATATCTTGAAGAAAAACTTAGGGTTTTTCTAAGTTCAGATTATTGATTCTTTCTCTGATGTTGAAACTGAGAGTCTTGTAACTCAAAAATTTGTACTCAGACTTTGATGCTCCTTCAATTAATGAAAACAACTTTCCTATTTCCCAATTTTTGTGTCTCTTGTAGTTTTAGTTTGATGTAATAGTGTGATGTTTGTTTATAGGATCCTTGTTATGTCTTGAAGTTGTAATTTTGATGCAAAAAGATCATAAATACAAGTTGAATGTTGTATTCAAAATTTGAATCTTTATGCAAAGCAATGATGTGTTAAGTGTTCATGAGAAATTATGAAGTATTGTTGTTTTTCTGAGAACTGTTTGTGATAAAACTAGAGTCATCATTTAAGTCATCATTAAGTTCTTAAGTCATAAGTTTAATTCAATTTCATCCTTCTAACTCTTTTCCACAAATTTTTTTAGAATATATTTATCATTCGAAGAACTAGATCACTCTGGAGATTCCTTCTTTGTTCAAATCACCCACATCTGAAGAAGGTTTCCATGTGTCAACACCTAGTTAGTTTTTTGCAAATTTAACATTGGGTGCATATCTGATTGATAACAACCTTCTTGAGAAAACTACACTTCATTCATAAAATTTTCACCATCTTTGAAGCTCCAAGTTGGCACTCTGCTACTTTTATTCATCTCGTTGTTGTGACAACATTGGTATTCACAAGTTTGTGAGCTCACATCTTCCTTCACGTTCCTTGAAAGCATCTTGTTGGGAGGTGATATTAATCCACTTAGCGTCATTGTATTGTTTTCATAGCATATTGTTATTAGCATAGCACATAGTACTTTTACTTTGATATCTTTCTTCATCATACTTTATCATTGCTATTCTAGTTGTCTGTGAAGGTGAAAACAACAAAATAGGGGTTTAACTATGGAAAGCCCAAAAACAACCCTAACATTTTTCCTCATTCTTTTGTTTGTAGGTATTTTGTTTATGTAGAGCTTGTGAGAGGTTGGACTGACCATAAGTTGGATTTCTACCACCCTTTCTCATCATTTCATTCATAATCAATCTATTTATCAAGTTAGAGTATTCTTCTTGTTGTTTTAGCAGTTTAGTTTTTTTTTTTTTTTCTTATTGTATTAAACTATACTTGTTAGGTTGATTGTAGGTTTCTCTAATATTTTAAATTTTACTTTACACTCTCCATTTGTATGTAGGTGAATGCTTGATTGGGGTGCCAGTGTGCCACAATGTCATTTGTCTAATGTGCTAGAGTCCTTTGGAAAAAAGCTACCTAAGTTATAGTTTGGACTCCAAAAACCTACTCATATGACTTATTGAAACTCTTAGGTCAGTAGAAAGACAATAGTACTGAGAGTTCTCTTTTTCCTCTACCATAAAAACTTCACAATTTCCTAAATCTTTCATCTAGCATGAGGTAGATCATGGTAGATATTTTTCTAGACCCTCTCATGGACTAGGGTCTTGAGAAGTTGGTCCCCCTCCTCTAGAATTCCATGTATTGGTGAACCGTAAAGAAAAAGGGTGATTTATAACCTACGTCATAGAACAACACTATTTTCCTATGGTCATTCAATTATGTCTGAGGATCCCAAAATGGATTGACTATCAACCCAAAGGGTGAGTCAATTCTCAACAAGGAAGGCCTAAGAGGGGTTTCTTTAGGCTTTGAGGGGTTCACCATCAAGAAAAATCTTGAAAAAGACAAGTAAACATTCAACTGACAACACCTAGTTATGCAAGCTAAATGAAGGATGTAAATGATGAAATAATGCAATAGAAATTTAGGGTATGTGTACCTAGGAAGTTTGGAAATGTGATGAGGATTCCTGAAATACAAAGAAGTTTTCCAAATATTATATGGAGGACTAATACACCCTTACTATCCTATTATTCCTACTACTATTTTTCCCAAAATGCAGAATCTTTAGATGTCAGAACCGGATCCAAAATAATCTCTATAAAATACCTCCAGGAGGACTAAGATTCCCTTACTATCTTCTTAGTCTCAATTTGAATTTTTGCATTTTCAGAAATGTGATCCTAAGGCTTGATATCTGCACTTATTTCTTCTTTGCACTTAGGTTCTAAAACTTCTAGATCTGGCATGTAGGTGAGTTTCTGTGAAGATGAATTTTTTTTTAATGCATTTTTGCAACTTCACACTTTTCACTCTAAATGATCTTCTGTAGGATGGTGAAATCTCACACATTGGTTGTGTAGATTCAGCCATTCTCATAGAATAACATAGTTCATTTACTCCAAACAAAATGCTAAAGCTAAACCAAACATGTAATAGAGCAAATGAAATACAACCTATTCTATGGTGGATTGGTGCCCTCCATGAAGATGTGAGAGAGCCCTTTCCCAATCCCTTTCTAAGCCAAATGAGATAGACAATGAGTTGCTATGAGCTCAAGTTGCCTATAGTTTTGATACCTTCAAAGTGTGTTGTAGAAATGAGAGAAAATGCCTTGCATTTATAGGAAAAGTTGATAGAAGAGAGGCCAAAATTAGGCAATGTGGGACTAAATCCCATCCAATAGGATAGAGACACTTGTCATAATGGGATTGGTCAAAGCTTGTGCAAGTTTTGGCCAATGTGCCCATTCAAATTTGAAAAATGTCAATAAATGCATGTTGTTGAGGGTTTTGGGGGGAATAATCTTTGTTCAAAAAAGTCAAAGATGAGAGTTATTGAGGGAAAATAACTCTTTTTAATAAATCAATAAATTGATTTATTGATGCAAGTGGGTGGGTTAGTTAGGAGTTTGGATTTGACTCTAGTTGAGTGAAAAGCTAGAGAATAGTAATCATGATTAGAAGTTAATTAATTTAGATTAATCAACTTAGGGGATTTTAGGGATTTGATATTTGATTTAAATCAATTTCATTTATTAAATCAAATGAGAAGAACATAAGGATTAAATAATTTGATTTATTTAATGAACCTTAGGAAATTAATCAATAAATTGTCTTAATTGATTAATAGGAGAATTTGATGCATGATGTTAGTTTTGCATGTCTACATTTTGCCCCTCTTTGAAGCAATGTACTCGTTGCATTGGTTCAAAGAATGATGCCGCTGACATCAAAATTAAAAAATTCTTTGGTTTTTTCGGATGCCCCAGTGGAAAATAAGTATGTTAGTACATTTCCCCCTCGAGAGATCGAACGAAAAGATACAATTTGAGGTGGATCTTGCGACAAAGAGGTTCAAAATGGATGTATGGATGGTTAGACTATATGATAATGATGATGTAGATGAGATGTTCGGAAGATGCTTAGAACAACAAATTTATATTATCGTAAACAACTTTAAATGATTATGCAATGCATGTGAGATGGATGAGATGGATGATGTTGTCCTATAATGATATGATGTGATTATGCAAGATGAGAGGATGAATGCAGCATGGATGCAGGATGGATGCATTGTTAGTGTGAAAGAAGGTAGAAGAATGAGAGGGATCAACCCTTGAATCCAAGAAGATGCAGAATTTCAACAAGCTAACTTTATTAGAGATGATGATGTATTGCTTATCTAGGAATGGGAGATAAAGAGCGTAACTTTCTTTATGTTTGATAACACACATAGGTGCGATGCATCAAGGTATTAAGAACCAGGATGGCATTGTGCCTAGTGTGATGGACTCTGACTTGGAAATCAGATAGGAGTGATCTTGTTCACACTTGACATACGGAAACCTTGCTAGGACGGACCCAACAAAGAAAGTATTCGCCAAGTTATTTTACAAGAACATCCAACAAGCACAACAGATAAAAAGATAATGATCATTGCCCCATTCCTTTCTCTCTAAACCTGTTTTGTTTAGGCATCATCGAGAGGTCCTTGGAATGAGCACAAAATAAGATAAGTCTAAAAAGACCAAGATAAAGTAAACAAACAAGCTAATGTTCTTCGTACCACTAGCCAAGGCTAAACTACAGCGAGGTACCTGATGCTTATGTCCATCGTGGGAAAGCTTCATCCTAAGACATGTAGTGATCAGGGTTTTGGTGAGACTGATTGGGTGATAAGCTATTGATACTCCGAGTTGACCAACTTGTTGACTTACTGACTTAGACCTTCGAGACTTTGACGATTAGGCGTTCACTTTAGAACCTGCTAGACTTGCTTCTGACTGACTCACCAAAGGGTGAAAGCGACGATGATTTATTAGGAACGACAATTATTGTGAGTGAAAGCGAGATGGAATGGATGCACCATTTTGGTTTTTTCAAATGTTTTGAGGCTGTTTTTTGAATTTTTGAGATGTTTTACAAATGTTTTTGGTATTTTCAAGATTTTATGAATGTTTTTTGGATTTTGTGTCAATTGACTTGAGTGCGGATGAGATAGATGGGCAAATGGATGCCAATGCGATGGACGCATAAAGAATGACCTAAAGGTAAAAAAGATAAGCAAATGAATGCCAATGCGATGGACGCCTAACTAGATGGGCAAACGGATGCCAATGCGATAGACGCATAAATGAATGGGCAAACGGATTGCCAATGCGACGGACGCATAAATGAATGGGCAAACAGATTGCCAATGCGACAGATGCATAAATGGATGGGCAAATGGATTGCCAATGCGACAGACGCAAAAATGAATGGGCAAATGGATTGCCAATGCGATGGATGCATAAATGAATGGGCAAATGGATTGCCAATGTGACGGACGCATAAAGGAATGGGCAAACGGATTGCCAATGCGACGGATGCATAAAGGATTGACTTAACCGTCTCGGGGGATGATCAAAGATCAACCTTGCCTACGTTCAAGCTCAGAGACGACGTAGTTCGACAAGTTGAAAGACTGACAAGACTAAATGATGAATTTTGAAGATTTTCTGATATTTCGACATGTTTTTGGATTTTTTGAATGATTTGGATGTTTTTGGATTTTTGATGATTTTTTTGAATGTTTTTGAATTTTTTGATGAATTTTTGAATGTTTTAGGATTTTTCGCATGATTTTGACAATTAGAATATGATATGCATGATGATATCAGTGCTTTGTTTCAAGATTTTGTTGAAAACCAAGCTTAATGTTGATCAATCAGATTGATGGATTGATAGTTTGACTAAGTGTGTTAAGTCAAACAAAAGTGATAATGCACTCGTAAGTTCCAGGAAGTTGTGTTATCCCAGAGTAAACTCATACAAAAAGGATAATTTGGCTAGGTGTGTTAAGCCAAACAAGGTGATTATGGTTTTGATAATTTGGCTAAGTGTGTTAAGCCAAACAGAGCAATGATAATGAACTTGTAAACCCAAGGAAGTTGTGTTATCCTAGAGTAAACTCGTGCACAAGATGATAGTTTGACTAAGTGTGTTAAGTCAAACAAGATGATGATTGATTGGATTCGATTGATCAAGATCGATGAAGCTTGAGTTAGAATAAAATTGCTTTGATGATTTGATGTGACATTGAAGTACACATTAGATGCAACTGATATGGATTGTTCAAATTGATGTTCGATGAAATATAAAGCTTGATGAGGAATGTCTTCTTGTCAAAATATGCCATGGGCTAGTGACTTGGATTCGTGTTCACAAATGATTTGACCAAGTTGATTTCATGTTTTCCAATGTTCGAATCACCACATAAGTTGGAGGATATATATCAAGATTTATTCCCGAAGCGAGATGTAAATATTTGCCCCTAGTGTCTAGCAATGTTTGAACGACCATGGGTAGATTCTTGGATACGAATGGATATGGATTATCTTGCGATAAGATAAGGTGTTCGAATAGAGGAATGCTCATTTGGATAATGCTTCAAGGCTCAGATAGCATTGGATAGGATGGGATCAGTGAAAATGACCCATGTCAAGATGTTTACCATAAACAAGTGTAAAGTGTGCTCCAAAATTTTATCAAGATCAAGGTAACTTGGACCTTGGATGCAGATGGAAAAAATGGATTGGATAAACGGTTCATGGATGAACAGATGATATGGATGGAATGTTGGCTTCATTATGGATGCAATAAGATGCTTTCTTCTGAACTGGCGCACGTAGATGCTCGATTCTACACATGACGCCTGTTTGCCAGGTTTTCATCATGGTACCTGTCCAAAGCGCCACCGAAGTGGTTTTCGCTAGAGGACATTTTTTTCTTTACTGTTTTCAATCCTTTTTCTGATTTTTTTGGATTTTTGTATTTTTGATTTTTTTTGTTGTCACCAAGACACCTGTTTGCCAGGTTTTCATCAAGGTGACCATTTTTTCAGGACTTTTTCTGATTTTTTTGTATTTTCTGAGAGATTTTAAGCTGATGCTGAACCACCTGGTGGTGCTGATGTTGATGCTTCTGTCATAATGTGCCATCGATATCCTGCTTGTAGAAGTTGTCTTGCCAAGATACGTGCACTTGAATGCAAATTTTGAGAAATTTGTTCTGCTTTGCTGATACCAGAGTTAACTCTTTCTTTGTGCACACATCGCGATAGGGTGCCTTCTGAATCCTTATGATGAAGGGTCATTGCCAATACATGGTTAATGTGAGAATTGAATATCATGCATGAAGGCATGGATGGAGTGTGTTCAGGAGTAAAAGATGGATTGGTCGATGGTTTGGAACCTTTGACTCTCCAAACTTGGGAAGATGAGCAATAATGGGTGGATATGGAAGTGTGCATGGAATTTGGACCAACTGCTTGATACACTTTATATGTTGCTTGAGAAGCTTTATTTTGCTTTTGTGGAAATCTTTGATGGATACTTGCCCCATTTTTATTTTGCCCCATAGTTTCTTCGACTAATGGAGTTTGATAGGGATAATTTTTCTTTGTACTTTTTGGCATCCATTCGTATTTGATTTTTCCAATATGCTTCTTAGCTTCTTTTTCTTTGATACTATTTTGCATGCTTTGATTCAAGTCTTTCTTTTGATGTTGGTCCCAATTCGTGGATGGGGTGACGGGTGGATGAAGATTCGTGACATGGCGGGTTGTAGTATTGGCATCAGTTTCATCATAAGGATTCTTTGTGCTCCCCATGTTGATGTTTGCTCGAGACAAAGTTGCCCCCAGTATGGTGATAGTATTAATGATATGTTGAGATCCCTTGATTGTCGAGTAACCAAGGCCTTGATGCTTAGTATTGCCAAAAATATGCACTGGTTCCAGGATACCCTGTTCATGTAGGCCTAATCCCCTGCCTTGATAATTCATCTGCTAAAAAAATTTATTTGCCATAGGATATGATTTACCTTGGAAACAAGGTGTTGCTCCTTCTCTGCTTTGTGGTGGACCTTCAAATGTGTCAGCTTCTTTATTGATGAGATAGCTTGCTCTAAGAAAGGTGAGTGATCCAACTTTATAAGTGATGGGATCCTCCACATGTGGGATAAATTCCTAATTGATATCTTCAACTTGATCTTGTGACATATCAGATTGTAGTGCTTCTTCAAGAAGTGTTGATGCTTCACTGTCATTGTAAAAGTCTTCCTCATGATTTATTCTTGATATGCTTTCAAATGATTTTACTGATTCACAACTTTTGTAGAAACCTTCTTCATGACCCATTTCTGATATGTCTCTACATTTTTCTACATCTTGATCATGTGTAAAAATGTTAAGAGTAGGAGACTCTTGTTCGTTGGTAATGATTTGAAGAGTATGAGACTCTTGTTTTGAATGAAGATCATCTACAAGTCCATCCAAAGAAAGCATCTCATGGGTAGATGGAAGAGTATGTGCTATGCAGATATGGTCATCATTTGCGGCATCTTGTATAGATAAAAGAGTGCCCATTAGATCATTGTAGTATCTCGGAGATACAAATTCTTGATTTTGACTAGTTCTGGAATTGCTTTAGCCATGCTTTTGATCAAGTTCTTGACATGGGTCAATTTCAAAGGATGGATTGTCTACAAGGGGTTCTTGGACATCGTCATTGGGAAGTGGCTCAATATTCTCTTGAGCTTTTAGTGGATTTGGATCAAATGTTGAGCTAGGGATTCCTTCAATATTTGTAACCATGAGGTCAAAGGATGTCAATATGTCTTGGGAAGGAACATTGCTAGACCTTGGTGATAGATTTTGATCATGCTTTGGAATATGTTCTTGAGATATTTCCTCTGACTCATAAGGCGGTGTGGAAACTTTTTCGATATGATCATTGGTCGATGGATCGTAGATTATGTCAATGGGATCAAATAATTGTAACACATCTTGAAATAGATCACTAAAAAGTGGCTCTTGATGAACGACGATTTGATCAATGGATGGGGTAGACATATCTTCAATGTGCTCATTGATGGATTGATTTTGATCATTGTTTTCAACAATTTTGGTGGAGGGATTGTCAATGTTCTCAAACATAGGATCAAATGATGTTAATGTTTCTTGGATTGGATCATTGTTGGGTATCGTCAGTGAGTTTTGATCGTGATTGAAAAGTGACTCTTGGTGTGTGATGATTTGATCATTGAATGAGATGGGAACATCTTCAATGTGTTCATTGATGGATAGATCTTGATCATTGTTTTCAACAATTGTGGTGGGAATCTGTTGCAAGATTTGTTGGGCGAGTAAGGCCTACATTTTCTGTTGAGCCAACAATGCTTGTTGTTCATCATGTTGTTTTTGTGCCAACAAAGCTTTTTGTTGGGCTCTCTGTTGTGCTACTTCTTCTTGGATTGATTGCAATAGTGCATAGAATTCTGCTTGCGCTTGCGCTTCTTGGGCTACTTGAGCCGCTTGTGCTTGCTGAGCAACTAGCTGT